>PVKM010044815.1:0-12131 GCA_004027735.1 Carollia perspicillata | reverse complement strand
GCTTTAGGTCTCCAAATAGCGACGTTGTCACCCTCTGCTCAGCCCACCATAACAAAGGGACACAAAGTAAGACTTGGGGCTTACACAACAGGAATGCAGTTGCTCGGCCCTGGAGGCTGGAAGTCCAAGCTCACGGTGCCAGCAGGGCTGGGTTCTGGTGAGAGCCCTGGTCCTGGCTCCAAATACCTCCCACCAGGGGCCAGAGCTTCGAGGTAGAACTCTTGGTGAGACACAAACATTTGGTGCCCAACAAATGTTGACCGGGACTCTATGCGATAGCATTTCCTAGAGTGGCTGGAGTCCTTTCCTCAGTCCCTCCCCATGCGATGGACGTCCCTTGAGTGTTGGTCACACTGTTACTGGGTCCTTCATCTGTAGGCACAGCTTTTCTTGCAGTGAGTAGGTTTCAGGCCGGAGATGCGGTCAGGTCTGGGACTGGCGAGGGCGGGGACTCTCTCCTGGGATGAAGGCTTCTGACGGTGCAAGCTGAGGGCATCCGTGTCTCTTGCCCACCTCTTTCTCCACAGGACACCTCGCCTGGGAACCACCCCTTCACTGACTGCCTCAGCCCGCCTCAGTCCACAGACCCTCCCTGAGCCAGCCTTGTTCTCAGGTCTCCTTGGCCAAACACTGGGAACACAGTGGCACAAGCACTGTGGGAACTCGTGGCGAGTCACGAAGTGTCCCTGGGGCAGGGCCCTTTTCCTGTGTGGAGCTTAGCCGCACAGTCCATTCTGTCCATGCCGTGACTGTCAGTTGATGTGGGCCATGTGGAAAGGGGACGCTGCCCGCACATTCCCGGGGGTACAGCCCAGACCCCACTCCAGGGGTGCGCGTCCCACTGCACTGCAGTGCATCATGGGAAAGAGTCTCTGGAAGGTTTTGGAGCAGAAGCTCTGCACTTGCAGTGAAGCTCCTCCCCATGCGTAAGGACAACATTCATTTCAAGGCCCAGACAGGCTCGCCTGTCCCCCTGCTCTTCGAGAAGGCTCTCATGTTGAGCCATCCCTCCCCGACCACAGCAAGCCGGGCTCAAGTCCAGAAACCCAGCACAATGCCTCGGCGGCTGGCCGGTGGAGGGCAAGGAGCGTAGGAGGCTGGAACGAGGAGAGGAAGCTTAAGGGCTTGGGCTCCATGTCAGGAGAGCGGGCGAGCCCTTACCCTCGGCCCCACAGAAATAAAGGTTAACGAGTGTCCTTTGGTGGATGATAAAGCTGCAGCCCCATCAGCAGCGTACACGCCATCATCACTTTCCTTGCCGCTCAGAACTGCAAAAAATAATCACATACCCACACGCGAGTATTTTTAGCTTTGTATCTCAAAGCATTTGGCAAGCTGAAAATTCAGGCACCAGCCACCTGCGAGGGCCACCTTGTCACTCACAGAAGGCAGCTTCTCGGACACCAGAGCGGTTCAGCAGGGCGGGGCAAGTCCCCCGGGGAGCTGGGCAACACCTGAAGACACACGACAGAGCAGGGAGGCAGCAGGTGGATCTAAGCAGCCCGATACAAGAAGCTGATACAAGATACGAGATACAAGAAGCCAGATACAAGAAGCTGAGCAGCAGCCTGGGCTTCCCGGTCGCCTCTCTCTCCTGAAGGGCTTCAGATGCTTTGTCACCCCAACCACCCGACTGCAACGAAAGCCTGCCCGATCCAGGAAACAAGAAACAAGAGATTTTAAAACACACATCACAGTCGTCCTACACAGAGCCATCTGTGGCCAGGTGGCTGGGGGCTGGGATTTAGACGACAGGATCCAGGAAACACAGTTTCCGTGTTTAGAGTTCGACGTGCGATTGAAAGACTGTGACCAAGTGCGGCAGCGGGTGGTTATCAAACGCTTCCCATTTTTACAGGCGTTTGGAGAACCTGCCTTGGCCGGACCTCACTAGCCCGCTGCGGTGGTGACAATCTAGAAGTTCAGATTTACCCAAACTCATCAGAATTTAAGTCAGAATGACATTTTAGATCTTTAGCTTCAGTCTCATGGGCACGGGGCCTAGAGACGGTGTGAGCGAAAGGTAAAGCCAGACATGAGACCGCCGCCCACTCACACCACACACAAAAATAAATTCAAAATGGATTAAAGATCTAAATGTAAGTCAGGAACCATAAATATTCCAGAAGAAGACAGGCAGTAAAATTTCGGACATCTCTCGTAGCAATATTTTTGCTGATATATCTCCTCCAGCCGGGGAAACAAAGGGAAAAAAATAAACAAATGGGACTGCATCAAACTAAAAAGCTTTTGCACAGCAAAGGAAACCATCCACAAAATGAAAATGCAACTCACTGAATGGAATAACATATCTGCCAATGATACATCTGCTAAGGAATTAATATCCAAAATTTAGAAAGAACATGTATAACTCAATACCAAAAAAACAAACAATCCAATTAGAAAATGGGCAAAGGACCTGAATAGACACTTCTCCAAAAATGACATACAGGTGACCAATAGACATATGAAAAATGAACATTACTAGTCATCAGAAAAATGTAAATTAAAACCACAATGAGATGTCACCTCACACCTGTCAGAATGACTATCACCAATAAATCAACAAACAAGTGTTGGAGAGGTTGTGGAGAAAAAGAAACCCTTGTGCACTATTGGTGGGAGTGCAAACTGGTGTAGCCACTGTGGAAAACCACATAGATTTACCTCAAAAAATTAAGAATAGAACTGACTTCTAATCCAGCGATCCCATTTCTGGGAATATAATCAAAGAAACCGAAAACACTAATTCAAAAGACTATGTGCACCCCTCTGTTCACTGTGGCGTTATTTACAATAGCCGAGATCCGGAAGCAGCCCAAGTGCCCATCAGTAGATGGGCGTGTAAAACATCTGTGGTATATTTACACAATGAAATACTAGTCAGTCATAAAAAAAAGGGAAATCTTACCTTTTGCAACAGCATGGATGGACCTGGAGATTATTGTGTTAAGTGAAATAAGCCAGTCAGAGAAAGACAAATACCATATGGTTTCACTCACATGTGGAATCTAATGAACAAAATAAACTGATGAAAAAACAGAAACAGAGGCGTGGACGCATGGAACAGGCTGACAGCCATCAGAGGGAGGGAGATGGGAGTCCAGATGAAATAAGGGGGAGGGATTAAGCCAAAGACACATGCATGTAGATTTTATGCACATATTACATTATATGTAATGTACACTGTACACTGTATATACACACCGACGCAGAAACAGCGTGGTGATAGGCAGGTAGAAAGACGGGCTGGGGGTGGGTGGAGGTGGGAAAAGGGGGACAAACGGGGATGGAAAGAGACTTGCTCTTGGCGTTGGCCACACAATGCAGCGTGCAGGTGACGCTTTGTTATGTTGCACAGTTGATCCCTGTATGGTTTTGTGAACCAAAGCACCTAGTAAATTCAATTTTAAAATAAAAAAAATACAGGACAGTACAAAATAATCCAGGAACAAACAAACACTACATCTGAGGTCTGTCCAGAAGGTGTCCAGCCATGTGCTATGAAAAGTAGAGACATGTACTGAAGAAGACAGAAGATGCAAGAAACACTGTACACAGGACAGTGACGCCTCAGTCCCCTTCAGAATAGGCACCTTGGGACCTCACACAGTTCTCCCTGATGCCATCAGCTGTCCCATCCTATTTTCCTGAATCTCATCAACGGTCTGAAATCTCTTCCCTTTCAAAGGTGATTTTAGTTTGGGGAAAAGCCAGAAGTCACAGGGCACCACATCTGGGCTACAGTGGGGCTGAGTTATCTGGGTGATTTGATGTTTCTCAAAAATTCTCTGCACGAGACTCGATGCACGAGCGGGCACGTTGTCGTGATGAAGCTGCCAATCACCAGTTGCCCACAGCTGTGGTCTTTGGATTCACCTGAATAGTTCCTGTGGAGCAATGTTCAAGCTTAACGCAAAATATTTTTGAATGCGATGGCCACACAGTACACATGCTCACTCAGTGGCGTCTACGGCCCCCACTGACTAGTACAGTGAAGACGTCACTGTTCGCACACGTGCGTTCCAGCCCACTCTCCTTGGCTGCCAGGTCACATCTGTGGTGTGCAAGCCGTTCTCATCACGTTAACAATGGCTGGATTTTTTCCACACGGACTTCCTCTTACACTTGCGCCCTGTCTTCCATCCTTCCCTCCCTTTTGCCATCTTTCCTTCCTCAAACATACTATTATATTTCTTCTTTGACTTTTACAAACTTGGGGAAATATACCTCTCTTGAAACAGAACTGGATACTAAAATTATCAAATTATTTTCATCACCATTTTGATTTTTTTTAAATATTGCACTAAAAATATTAGAACAACAGTAAAGGAAAGAAATTGTTCATAATTCGCCGTCTATTTTTCTTTGTTTCTTCCCAATCCTTGTTCATAAATGTGAATACACTTCGTGGAGAGTTCTGTTATATCTACAATTTTTCTCCTCTGAACTTTTCCCTTAATTCTGAATTGTTGACTTTTTAAATTGACTTTATTGGGGTGACATTGGTTAATAAAACCATACAGGTTTCAAGTGCACAATTGAATAAAACATCACCTGCACACTGCATCGTACACACATCGCCCAAAGCCGTGTCTGGTTTTGCCCCCACTTATCCCCCTTTGCCCACCTCTGCCTCCCCAGCCCCCTTTCCTCTGGCTGACACCACACTGCCATCTGTGTCTGTGTCATACGTACTACATACATGTTTTCTTAATCCCTTCACCTTTTTCACCCAGCCCCTCACGCTCCCTCCCATCTGACAGTTCTCAGTCTATGTATCTATGCTTCTGTTTCTATTTTGTTTGTTAAATTATTTTGTTCATTATATTCCACATATAAAGGGAGATCACATGGTACTTGTTTTTCTCTGACTGGCTTATTGCACTTAGCATGATAATCTCCAGGTCCACCTGTGCTGCGGCCAAGGTAAGGTTTCCTTCTCTTCCACAGCCGAGGACTATTCCACTGCGTACCTGTGCCACGACTGTTTTATCCACCCATCTGCTGATGGGCACTTGGGCTGCTTCCAAATCTTGGCTGCTGTATTAACACTGCAATGAAGATAGGGGTGCACATATTCTTTCAAATTCGTGTTTTGGGTTTCTTCAGATATATTCCCAGAAGAGGGATCACTGGGTCGTGAGGCAGTTCCATTCTTAATTTTTTGAGGAAACTCCATTCTGCTCTCCACAGGGGCAGAGTCTTCGTTCCCACCAACAGTGCAGAGGGTTCCCTTTCTCCACATCCTTGTCAGCACTTACAGTTTGTTGATTTGTCTACGATGGCCATTCTGACAGGTGGGAAATGGTATCTCGTTGTGGTTTTAATTTGCATTTCTCTGAGGATTAGTGATGTTGAGCATTTTTGCATGTGTCTATTGGCCACCTGCATGTCCTCTTAGGAGAGGTGTGTATTCAGGTCTTTTGCCCATTTTTTTAAACTTGTTTGTCTTTCTATTGTTGAGTTGTATAAATTCTTTTTTTTTAATATTTTATTTATTTATTTTTAGAGTGAAAGGAAGGTAAGGAGAAAGAGAGGGAGAAAAATATCAATGTGTGGTTGTCTCTCACGTGTCCCCTACTAGGGATCTGGCCTGCAACCCAGGCGTGTGCCCTAACTGGGAATCAAACTAGTAATCCTTTGGTTCCCAGCCCATGCTCAATCCAGTGAGCCACATCGGCCAGGGCGAATTATTTTTATATTTGGAAAATTAACTCCTTATCAGCAGTATCACTGGTGAATATGTTCTCCCATTCAGTGGTTCTCCCATTCATTTTGTTGATGGTTTCCTTTGCTGTACACAAGCTTTTTAGCTTTTTTAAATTTATTGATTTTAGAGAGAGAGAGAGAGAAACATCAATTTGTTGTTCCATTTACACTTCGTCATTGGTTGATTCTAGTATGTTGATTCTAACCGAGGTTGATTCTAACCGAGGACTGAACCCACAACCTTGGCATATTAGAACAACACTCCAACCAAATGAGCTATCCTGTCAGGGCCAAAGCTTTTTAGTTTGATGTAGTCTCATTTGCTCATTTTTCTTTGCTTCCCTTGCCCAAGGATATATATTGGCAAAAATATTGCTATGAGAGATGTCTGAGATTTTACCACTTATGTTTTCTTCAAGGAATTTCATGGTTTTGCAACTTACATTTAAGTCTTTCATTCATTTTGAGGTTATTCTTGTGTATGGTGTAAGTAGGTGGTCTAGTTTCATTTTTTTTTTTCCTGTACCCGTCCAGTTTTCCCAATATCACTCATTGAAGAGATTGTCTTTACTCCTTTACAGTTCTTGCCTCCTTTGTCAAATATTAATTGACCATAAAGGTGTGGGTTTATTTCTGGGCTCTCTGTTTTGTTCCACTGATCTATATGCTTCTTCTTATGCTAGTACCAGACTGTTTTGATTACAGTGGCCTTGTTGTATAGTTCGATATCAAGTGGCATGATTCCTCCAACTTTGTTCTTCTTTCTCAAGATTGCTGAGACTATTTAGAATTTTTATGGTTCCATATAAATTTTTAGATTATTGTTTTTAGATCTTGAAATATGTCATTGGTATTTGAATAGGAATTGTGTTGAATCTATAGGTAGCTTTGGGTAGTATGAGCATTTTAATGATGTTAATTCTTCCAATTCATGAACACGATATATGCTTCCTCTTATTGTGTCTTCCTCAATTTCTTTCTTCAGTATCCTATAATTTTCTGAGGACAGATCTTTTACCTCCTTGGTTAAACCTATTCATAGGTACTTTTTTTGTTGCAATAGTAAAGGGATTGTTTTCTTTTTTAAAAAAAAATTTTTATTTATTTATCTTTAGAGGGGAAGGGAAGGAGAGAGGGAGAGAAATATCAATGTATGGTTGCCTCTTGTGCATCCCCTGCTGGGAACTGGCCTGCAACCCAGGCATGTACCCTGACTGGGAATCGAACTGCGATCCTTTGGCTTGCAGGCCCGCGCTCAATCCACTGAGCTATGCCAGCCAGGGTGGGATTGTTTTCTTAATTGCTCTTGCTGATAGTTCATTATTGGCGTATAAAAATGCCACCAATTTCTGAATATTAATTTTGTATCCTCCTACTTTACTGAATTCATGTATCAGTTCTAGCAGTTTTTGGTGGAATCTTTAGGCTCTACATACAGTATCATGTAATCTGTAAATAATGACAGTTTTACTTCTTCCTTTCCAAATTGGATGCCTTTTATTTCTTCTTCTTGTCTGATTGCTGTGGCAAGGACCTCCAGTACTACATTGGACAAAAGTAGTGAAAGTGGACATCTCTATCTTGTTCCTGATCTTAGGGGAATCACTTTTAGATTTTGCCCATTGACTATAATGTTGGTTGTGGGTTTGTCATAAAAGGCCTTAATTATGTTGAGGTTTGATCTCTGTATTCGGCAAGGACAGCTTTGAGAGTTTTTATCATAAATGGGTGCTGGGTTTTATCAAATGCTTTTTCTGTATCTATTGATATAATCATGTGATTTTTATCCTTTATTTTGTTTATGTGATATGTCACATTTATTAATTTGTGAATATAGTACCAACCTTGGATCCCCAAAATAAATCCCACTTCATCACGGTGTATGATCTCTTTAATGTATTGCTGGATCCTGTTTGCTAATATTTTGTTGAGGATTTTAGCATCTTTGCTCATCAGTAAATCGGCCTGTAACTTTCTTTCTTTGTAGTGTCTGCATCTGGTTTTGGAATTCAAATGAAGCTGGCCTTATAAAAAAGGTTGGAAAACTTCCCTCCTCTTGAATTTTTTGGAATAATTTGAGAAAGATACATGTTAGCTCTTCTTTGAGAGATTGGTAAAATCCACCTGTGAAGCCATACAGTCCAGGACTTTTGTTTTCTGGGAGTTTTGTGATTATTACTTCGATCTCACTAGTTGTAATTGGTCTGTTCATTTTTTCTGATTCTCCCCTACTCAGTTTTGGAAGATTGTATGCATATTTCTAGGAATTTATGCATTGTTCATAGTATTTTCTTATGTTTCTTTGTATTTCTTTGGTGTTAATTGTTAGTTCTCTTCTTTCATTTCTGGTTTTATTTATTTGGGCCCTCTCTCTTTTTTTTTCTTGGTAAGCCTGGTTAAAGGTTTGTCAATGTTGTTTATCTCTTTAAAGAACCACCTCTTGGTCACATTGATCTTTTTTATTGTTTTTTAGCCTCTATGTCATTTATTTTCTCTCTAATCTACTATTTCCTTCCTTCCAGTTACTTAGGAATTTATTTGTTGTTCTAGTTCTTTTAGGTATATGGTTAGATTTTCTTTATATACTTAGGAGCTCATGTGTTGGGTGCATAAATGTTTCCAAGGGTTATATCCTCTTGTTGGATTGACCTTCTTTGTCTCTTGCTATGGCCTTTATTTTGAAGTCTATTTTGTCTGATATGAGTATTGCTACCAAGGCTTTTTATGTTTTCATTCCCATTTGCATGGACTATTTTCCATCCCTTCACTTTGGGTCTGTGTGCGTCTATCGCTCTGAGCTTCGTCTCTTGGAAGCAGCACATACATGGGTCATGTTCTCTTATCCAGTCAGCTACCCTTTGTCTTTTGATTGGAGCGTTTAAGCCATTTACATTTAAAGTGATTATTGATAGTTAGGTACTTACCTCCATTTTATTCTTTTTATTTTTTTAAAGATGTGGGGGGAGAGAGAGAGACGAACATCAGAGGGACAATGGCGACCATCCCTATGTCACTCCTGCTTGTGGTGAGGATTTGCAAACTGTGAAGAGCCGAGACACAGCATCACTGTCACCACCACAGCGCCAACGCTGAAGTGCACGGGCACCACTACCTGCCTCCCCAGCAGCCATCCCTGCACCTGGTGCCAAGCCTCAGGGACGCTCAGGAGGCAGCATCTCTGTGTCTGGGCCAGGACTGTGTCACAGCTGGTCTACAGGAGTAGGGGGTCCCTCCCAGGGGGTTCCTCCCTTCTTCTGGGCCATAGGCACTGGTCTGACTCAACCAGGTGAGCCCTGCAGAGGACAGCGAAGTCGCCACTCCCCATAGAAGGAGAAGCTGCCTGTTCTCTGCCTGGCCCAGCTGGTGAGGACTCGGTGCCCACGCCCACTGACTGCCTTGGGAAGCTAAGAGCAGCAGGGCGTGGCCGTACCTCACGTGGTGGAACCAGGATGCAGACCACTGCTGGGACATCCCCCATCCAACAATTTGCTGCTAAAGCATCAAATAATCTCTCACCCCCACGTGTGGAGGTGAGAAGCGGCGATGCAGTGTTGGAACAAGCGAGTTGTGCCAACAAGGCTTCTGCTGCCTCTTGCTTCCACCCACTCTGCCTTGTTGTGATTCACTCTTTTTAATGTAGATTAATGGACATTTCATATTTCAGGTGTACAACATCATGATTCCATATTTGCATATATCAGGAAATGATCACCACAGTGAGCCTGGTTAATTTTTTCCTATGATGAGAAAAAAATTTATTTTCTGCAAAGAGCTTTACTGCTTCCATTTGGCCCCAGACCTGGGTGGTTCCAAGGCTGCCTAGTGGTGGCTGGGAGGGGCTTGGGCAGAAGCCAGACACCAGGAGGGTGCAGAGGGGCCCCTTGAAGACCTCTGGGCTCCATGAACCCCTAGTCATGCTGGAGAACAAACCTTTAAAAAAGACACTCACCCAGCCCAGCCTGGGGGGCCAGCCAGCCAGCCTGCAGAGGTGACTCAGATGTCGCCCATCTTCTTGATGAGTTTCACCTGCTCATCCAGGACATGCTCCTCCAGGAAGTCAGAGCTGAGGGTCTGCATGGGCAGGACACAGGGCCTGCAGATACACAGGGGCCTGGGCCAGGCTCTTCTCCAGGACCACAGTGGCTTCCACGGTGTTGAGTGTCATCCCACTCGTCGTGGGAAGGCCTCTGCCTGTCCTGGAACACAGGTGCAGCCGCCATGCTGGTTTCGCAGCTTTAAAAGATGCTGGGCTCCCTCGGGCTTCTCCTTGGCCAGCTCTCAGAACAGGCCCCCACCCTCCCAAACCACATCGTCAAGGTCTAGATAGAAGCCCAGACAGAGGTAGGTGTAGGAGGCCCGCAGATGCAGGCTGACCAGGCAGCATCCACCTGGGTGGGATAATTTGGGGCCTCATAGTTGCTCGGCAACATGGAGTTAAGGTCAAAAAGAGGTGTTGTCTGGTACCGGAGGCCGAGGATATCTGAGTTGGCTCTGAAAGCGGTGACTGGCAAAGAGGCTGGAAGAAGGGGCGGCCCTGGGCCTGCTTTGTCAAAACACTGTTGACGCAGGAGAGACCCCGGGGCCGCCCGGGGCACTGCCTGCTGAGAACATGGAAGAGCTCCTCTCCTAGCGACTTTCAATCACACGGGACAGGACTGTTCCCTGGAGTCGCCACGCTGTGCATTACCTCCCGGGACTTCCTGTGCAGCTGGAAGTTTGTGCTTTTTTTGTCCCCTTCACACATTTTGCCCACTCCCCTGCTCCTGGCAACCCCCCGTCTGTTCTCTGTGCAGGAGCTTGGCTTTTTGTTGCCTTGTTGTTCCCTTGTTTGGGGGATTCTTCTGTTCTGAGACTCCATGTGTGAGATCATACAGCATTTACCTTTCTCTGACTAATTTTACTTAATGTAATGCCCCCTAGATCCATTCATGTTGTCACAACAGCAAGATTTTCTTCTTTTTTTTTATGGCCACATAATATTACATTGGATCTACGCACTGCACCTTCTTTATCCGCTCGTCTGTCAGCAGACACCCAGGCGGCTTCCCTGTCTTGGCTGTTACAAGCAACGCTGCAGTGAGCACAGGGAGGCAGGTAGCTTTGCAGCGAATGGTTTCATTTTCTTTAGGTAAACACCCAGAAGTGGAACTGCTGGATAATATCTATTTGAATTTAGAGAGAGAGGAAGGAAGGGGAAGAGAGAGAGACAGAACATCATTCAGTTGCCTCCCATACCCGCCCCTGACAGGGAACCGAACCTGCAACCCAGGCACATGCCCTGACTGAAATCAAACCTGTGACCTTTCCATTTACTGGACGACGCTCCAGCCAACTAAGCTACACTGCCCAGGGCTCCATCTCTAATGTTTTCAGGAGCCTCCATACAGTTTTGCATGGTGGCTGCACCAGTTAATATTCCCACCATGAGGTTCATCCTTAAAATTACAATAATTAATATGCCTCTCAGACAAAAGCAGAATCATAATGACGTTAGAAGTGGCTACGGGAAAAGAAAATGAAAATATGAGAACTATGAAGCAAGGTGAAACACGGACACGAAGGTCAGGCCATAGGCCAGGAGGTCCAGCCCGCGGGCACTGGGAAACTCGGGCAGGGAAGGGAGCGGGTCTGCAGGCCCCGTGTTGGGCAGAGCGTGGGGGGCCTGGGGCCCCAGGAGCGGCTCCGAGGAGTGTGGCTGCTGCCTCCCTCTGCCTGGGTGCTGCCCGTGCTTTCCCCCTGACTAGGCTGGACATTCCGTCTTCGTTGTCGTAACAGTTACCAACTTAGCCTTTCGTCTTGTTTGATTTTGCACCTCCAGTGCCCAGAATTGTACTGAGGGCAATCCTTTTCCAGACACAGCACCGTTGTTGGCCCTTCCGCGTCTGCCGGCCCATCTTATCACGGAAGGAGCACTGCTGCGCCAGCCTCACCCAAGAGTCCGAAGTGAACCAGCGACACACAGCTGCCAGCGCGCTCCTCCACCAGCCCGTCCCCGCCTGCCGCGTGCGGGCAGTTAGCACTTTGAGTTTTGTGTTTATCATTCCTACCCTTTTTCTTGTTTGCTTTCTCATGTATGTGCATGTCTAACCAAGACACCATCTAATTTTGCTCGTTACTGAACTTTGCATAGCTAAAATTCACCTGTCACATGCATATATGATGAACTGTCACATGTGCCTGGAGGTAATCTACTTTCACTGTGGTGTGATCTTCCACTGCGTGGGTATTACACAATTATTTATTCTCTTGTTCAAGGACTGGGCTGCTTCCATTTTTTTTTTTTTTTTTTACTGCACAGAACAGGAGTTCCAGGAACAGTCTAGTGCATGTGTCCTGAGGCACATAAGCACCACAGATTCTGTTGGGTGTGTATCTAGAAGAGAAGTTAGTTGCAAATGCATAAGCATTCAAATAGACAG
>PVKM010044814.1:0-12141 GCA_004027735.1 Carollia perspicillata | reverse complement strand
CCAGCAGCCCTCAGGCCCCGCCTTGGTCTCTGGCCCGTCATATCACCAAGCTCATTATAAGTCACCATGTGGGACTCGATACATATTTTCCAAAGTCTTTGAAGTCATGACTTCACTCATTTAAAATTTCAGCTCCAATTAAACGTTTAACCCTTAATTGGAGAAAGCACCCCTGTGTACTTGGGCTGAGCATCACTCAAAAGAGAACTCCGAGAGAGCCAGCCCCAGGCACAATGGGAGGTGAGTTTCCGGCCCCGCACGTGGGCCCAGAGGAAAAGGCAGGTTCTGTTGGTCAGGTTGACGGAAACCACATTTCGTCTCCAGGGACACGCTTCACACGCTTATTCCATAGACGGTCTCAAACGGCCGTGGCAGGAAGAGGGACTCCACAGTAGAAACGAGTCGTGTCCGTGGCTGTGACACTAAGTCAGAAGTGAAGCGGCTTTAGAACCGCCTGTAAGGAAAACACACAGAGCTTCCCGTAGTGACGTGGTGCAAGGGCTGGGCTCTGCTGTCCCAGGGCCCTGGTGCTCACTGGGCTCGGAAGTGAAGGGGTGGGTGCGACACTGCAGGCCCCCCGCCCGCAGGGCAGAGGAAAAGGGTCCATTTCTCGTCCAGGCCCTCCCCTGCCGGGCTGTCGGACCCTGAGAAGGCCGTGACCTCTCACTCGATGCCAGTTCCCCCACCCGGGAATGAGGATGCTGGTCTAATCCACCCTGAGGGGCCTTGTCCATGCCACAGCCTCTGCCGCCCAAGCCAGAAGTTGCTTCCTCATATTACTTTAAGATGAGATTATTTACCACTTGGTATGCTGATGAGTTTTATGTGTCACCTTCCCTGGGCTAAGGGGTTCCCGGATGGCTGACAGCACGTTGTTCTGGGGTGTCCGGGAGGGTGTTTCTGGAAGAGACCACATTAGAGTCGGTGGACTGAGTGACGCAGGTGGCCCTTCCCAGAGGGGGTGGACGTTGTCCAGTGCAGCGAGGCCCCGAATAGCACAGAACAACCCGAAGGCTGCACTCACTCCCCGACAGCTGCTGGTGCTGGGGCACAGACCTCCTGCCCTCGGCACCCCAGGCCCAGCCCTCAGCCCTGACTGCCGCCTGCACACTGGCCCTCGGACTCCCAGGATGCGCGGAACAACAGTGGCAGCAGCGCCCTGGGTGCAGGGGCGCAAGGGCAGCCCCTGGGACTGCTCGGCCTCCAAACCTGAGTCCTCCTTACAAATAAATGTCTGTGTGAGCGTGTGTTCCCCAGAGGAGCAGAGACGACCACCCCAAGCTCCGCACTCAGGGGTCCCCTGAGGGGAAAGTGCCTGTTTCCGTTTCCAGCAGGACGGGCACCTCGCAGCCCAGGATGGAGTGGAGCTGAGTCTCCTGTGCATTCGGGGTTCCCAGGGGATCTTGTCCTCTCCATGTGCAGCCAGCCAGGGCGCTGGCTTCAGGTGGGGCCAGGAAGTAACATGTCTGGGCTCCTGAGCAAGAGGCCTGGCACCCACACTGCGACCAGATACTCCAAACAGGCCACAAGGTCACCTCCTGAAAGGCAGGCCTCAAAGGGCGTGCGTCCACTCCAAGGGCCCGTGTCCACTCAAAGGCACCCCTTGCCTGTGGTGCACTCCCCCTGGCGCCCACATCTGCCCCAGAGTGGCACTATTTGGCCACTAGTCTCCTTAACACACCAGCCAGGAGACGGGGAAACAGAGACCCCTTTCCAGAGCTGCGCACCCTGCCCCACCTCGTGGCTGGAAGCCCCGAGGAGCTATGCGTTCTGGGAGGGGTTTCCGAGCCCTGGAGACCACCCAACAACACGGCAAAGGCCCGTGGGCTCAACTTGCAGGGCCTAGGGCCCCAGAGCCCCTGGAGGCCCAGCAGGGTCTGCCGGGGGAGCTGACCTTGATGTTGCCCTCGACGCAAAGCCATGGGCAAGTGTGGCAGCCTATGCCGTAGAGGGCCCTCAGGGGACGGCTCATTGTGGTGTCCTGTCCTTTGTTGAGGACAGGACATGTTCTCTTTGACCAGACTTCAGAAATCACCGTCACGCCCAGCCCCTCTCCCAGCCACCCAGCGTGGGCCCTGCGGGTGGGCGCTCGCCCCAGTGGGCTCTTTCCTGGGGGCAGCAGGGCCGCACCAGAGCACAGGTGCCTCTCAGACTGGACAAAACTGGAAGCCACGGGGAAGCTATGCCTCCTGCTCAGCGGATGGACGTAGGAGCAGCTGCACCAGGGGCCAGGTCCTGCTGCAGACCAGGCTCTGCTGGCTCCTGTCACAGCTTCTTTCCAGACTCCAGGGGACCCTCGCCTGTGCCCAGGCCTCCTTCCTGGGACTGACTTCGGTCCTGGACCTCGGGGACAGAAGGTCCTGATCGCTGAGGCCTGGGATTCCTCAAACCAAAAGGAGGATGGTCTCCATAGAATAAGGAAAAGTAGACACAGACTCTGACTTAATTTTCAGGACCCACCCACTCCTGGGCTGTTGCCTCCAGGGCAGAGGGGTGGGGGGAAAGAGACTGTACCACGGATGCCTGCCCTGAATGCAGCCCCTCATCTTCTGAGGGGGGCGGGGATGGGAAGGGGAGTGAAGATGGCCAGGCCAAGCATAAGGCAGGTGCGAACCTGCTGACTCCACAGGTAGAGAAGCATCGAGGTGCCCTGGGGTCTGGACAGAAGAGCTGGCAAAGCTGCTGGCCCCCAGGCCCCCGTGATACAGTGAGGGGACACCTGCCACGCTGCAAGAAAGCCGTTCCATCTCCTGCAAGGAGGTGAGCAGGAGGCCTCACACCTCCACAGAACCTGGGGCAGCCTCCTCAGCCCAGTGAGGTGACTGGGCCCTGGCAGCTTCTCCCAGGCCCACGACGGATCCTGGTGTCTGGGAGGACCACATGGCGTCCTGTGAAACTTGCATGCAGCCACACTCCTGCTCCCCCTCGTGGTTCCCGAGAGACCACCAGGCACCCGTGTTGGGGCAGCCCCTCCAGGGAGGGAGGCTCTGGTAAAGGGGATGGGGGCCCAGGATTCAGATCTGAAGCAAAATAATCGCGAAGTCGAGCATTGATTGGTTTGGCTGCTATTTTTCCCAAAGACAAAAGCTCTTTGAAGAGAACAAATATTCAAATAATCACTTAATAGGGAGGGCGGCGGGGAGGTGGGGGTTAAATAATACTAAATAACACAGACTTCAATTTGTGCTGTTTGATATCCTGACTAAACTCCATTACTGAAGAAGCTAAGAAAAATAGTTCTTAAGATTTTCTTACTGGGTTATGATATTTCTCAGCACACTGGACCGCCGAAGTTCCTTGGCACTGAGCACATTTTTAGGTCGTGAGACACTAGCTTTTCAGGAAGTATCCTGAAGACGAGAGGGCTTCTTGCAAGGGGAAGATTTGGGACGTTGATAAAGTACATTTTAGGAAAAGCCGAGTCTCCCTCAGCGGAGAGGGGGCGGCCTCCTCCGCTGTTCGAACCTTCAGTAGACCGTGAGACTCCACCACCGCCCCCCTGCATGTGGTGAGTGGACTTACCCTGAGTGTGTCACAGACTATGACTAAGCAGTTGTGCACCAAGTGTGTTCCACAGGGGAAGACACCCTTCCCACTCCAGCTGGAGTTCACACCCACGGCTGCCGCGTGAATCAAAAGTCTGACGGTTAACTAGCCTCTCACCAAGCTGAGTTTATCCCACCCAAGTCCCTCCTGCAGTCATGACCTTCCCTGGCTCTTTCCGAGCAGTTTTGTTAAAAAAAAAAAGTGACTAAATATTGGAACACAATTCTCCCCACATCACTGGCCCAGAGTTACTCTGCTGTTGCAAGATTTCACCAAAAAAGGCGGTGACAGTCTATACAACACGCAGCTATGGAATACTCTTTGAGTGTTACAATGTACCCCGCAGTTTTCCCGGGTCTCCGCGGTCGGGCACGACCTGGCTCACGGGCGCCGCCTAGGGACTGGAGCGCAACTCGCGCCTTGTCTCCCACTCGGGGCCGAGGCTTGGGGCTGAGAAGCACGACCCGGGGGAGGACTTGAACAAACTTCTCCCCCGGTCTCTCTGTCTACTACTGGGATGGCCACTCCGGGAAAAGGGGCCGCACTGACCAGCGATCAGCCCAGCCCAAGTGTAACCCCACACTCAACAGATGCGGGCCTGGGACCTCGGGAATCTTTCGAGACATCCGGGCTCTGATTTCAGAGTCGAGTCTCCGCGGTTATTTCAGGAATAAACGTTACCCTGGGGCATTTCTTGTTTCCTTCAATTTCCCAATGAAATCGGAGACCCTGTTCTTGGCTGTCAAAGCAGATAATAATACCCAGCTACAGGGAGGGAAGGGCAGAGGGGGGCGGCCAGGATGCCCGGGGCACGTCCAGGGTGAACAGGGGCACCTGGCCCAGCACCGGGGCTCCGCGGGAGGGTTGGGGTGCTCTCTCTGCGCGGGGCGCAGCCCCTTCTCCGTCTCCGCTCCCCTATTCTTTGTGGAGCCTCAGTTATTACTACAGTTTTACGCATTGTTTATGTATTTGCTCTGAGAACACCGACCGGTCTTCAGTTCTCTGGGGGAAGCATGAGTGCACGCGCGCGCACACACAGACGGTGATGAGCTGACCCTCAGCTGCACCCACGGCTGCTAGTGGGCTCCCGGGGTGGAGGGGGAACGCAAGGGGACCCTGATTCGCAGTTTCTGCCACAATCTGCAAAAGTCTCCTCCAAGACACCTGTGCACCGCCTAGGGCCAGAGTCCAATTTCAACTGCGTGCAGGGAAATCCCTTCTGCGGTCGTCCCGCAGGGTCTGGGGGCTGATCCGTAATTCCCAATTGGATCCTGGACCACGAGCGTCCTCTGTCGGTCCCCTGGAGCAGGGGCGCGCAGCCAAGACTGAAAACCCCGCTCGGAGCAGGGGGACTTGGAGCAGCCCCACCTCAGGGGCGAACCGCCCCGGGACCTGCATCCTGGCGCAGGGTTCAGACGGCGTGCAGTAGGGAGCCCAGCCCGAAAGTCTCCACTTGGATGCACCAGAGAGCGCTCAGCGCAGGGGTCCTGAGGGGTCCGGGGAGTGTTAGTGCAAATCACCGGTGTTGAGGACAGTTTGGTTATTGAGTGCCCTGCAGCAGCGCCCGCTTTATTGCTTTTATTATTTTCTCTCTGTGGAGACAAGCTCGGTGTGAAGCGAGGTCAGGGAGAAGACCTAAAGCAGGTCAAACCTTGGACGAGCCCTGCTCGGGGCCCACTGCCCGCTGGCCCGCACTGCCCGCTGGGAACTTGCGGTGGACAGCAAGTGGGAGCCCTCGCTGCCTTAAGAAGCGATCCGGGGTCGGATCAAGCCAATTGCGCACCTGCAGACGCGCATTCGTGGGGCCAGATTGGTGGGCGGACGAGTGGCCCGGCGGGTGCTGCGAAAACTCCGAGTCCTCGGCTCCCCGTTCGAAAACGCCCCACGAACCCCCGACCCCAGGACTTGCATTTTGGAAAGCTTTGCAAAGTGCACCCAGGTGAGAAGTGGCGCAGGTCAGCGTTCCCTACAGAGGTTCGCTGAGGGCGCCCTGCTCTGGGGACAAAGACTGAGAAGGGCGGTGGAGACTCCAGGTTGGCCGGGGATGGGCGAGGACGCTGAGGGGGCCGGAGGCACCAGGGTCAGTGGGTTGATGGGGAGCGCCGGGGTCCTGGAGACCGCTTGGTGGCGGGACGCCTGGCGTGCAGGTGGGGGCAGGTGCTGGAGAGGCCGCGAGCTGCGCACCTCCACGTTCCGCCGGCCTGCCTCGAGTGAGATACAGGACCCCGGAGCCTCGTCAGCCCCCGCCTGCCCGTCTCCCCCCACCCCCGGCGCGCGGTTCCGGGGCGTGTCCTCGACCACTGCCGCGTCTATATAGCGTCCTGAGCGCCGGAGTCGCCCAGATGCGAACCCCGCGGTGTGGCGTTCAAGTCCGGCCGATTCCTGCTCCAACTCCTGCTCCGCTCCCGCAGCCTCGCGCCGCACGCAGTCACCCGGTCCCCCCGAGCACCGGCTAGCTAAGCAGCGGACCCCTGCAGCGGGCACCATGCCGCCGATGCACTCCACAGTCTGGGCCGCTACGCTGACGGCTCTGGCGCTGCTCGGAGTGGCGCCCGCAGCGCAGGCGGGTGCGGCCCTGGTGCGCTCCGGCCCCGTAGTGCGCTGCGAGCCATGCGACGCGCGCGCGCTGGCCCAGTGTGCGCCCCCGCCTCCGGCGCCCGAGTGCGCCGAGCTGGTGCGCGAGCCGGGCTGCGGCTGCTGCCTGACGTGCGCGCTGCTCGAGGGCCAGCCGTGCGGCGTCTACACTGAGCGCTGCGGAACCGGCCTCCGCTGCCACCCGCAGCCTGGCGAGCCGCGCCCGCTGCAGGCGCTGCTGGACGGCCGCGGAGTCTGCGCCAACGCTAGCGCCGCAGGCCGCCTGAGCGCCTACCTGCTACCCGCGCCAGGTAAGCCACCTGTGCCAGGGGCGTCGTCTCAACGCCCAGAGGGCGGTGCCCTCGGCCACAGACCGGGCATGGGCAGTATCGCGAAGATTTCGCTGCTCTCCCCGCCCCAAGTGTCGGACGTGGGGAGACTGAACCCTTCCGAGGCGAGCGCGCTCGCGGGAGGGACTCTTCGCAGCCTGTCCATTCTCTGGGTGCGGAGCGCTTGTAAATCGCAAAGCGCTTTCGGCGAAAATGGGTCAAAGATTTCGTAGGGAAGGAAGGAGCGGATACCGAGGTCGGTGGGCAACGGGAGGATCCTGGACAGAGGAGAATCCAGGCCCGGGAGCTCCCGCTGCGCGGGGACGTGGGCGTGGACTCCGCTGCCCGCTTCGCTTCCCGCGCACTGGGACCGAGCCTGTCCACACCGAGGGTGCTGGGGACCGAGATGCAGGGAGGCGGTGGGGCCGGTTATGGAGGCGGAAGGTGGGCAGGCCTGTTGTAGGAAACAGTACATGTGTTCGAACGCAGTCCCATTTGCACGGACTTACGGTTTGCACAGCAGGGTCCCCTCCAGGGGTGTCCCGAAGCGAGCCAAGTGGGAATCCGGTGTGAGTGTGTTTGCGGTGGGACACCCTGACCTTCAGAAAGAAGCAGCTCTCCCAGGTCCCCCCAGAGGCAAGGAGGAGGGTGGGGGCTGAACCCCAGTTGCCACCATTCCCATCCTCCCCCCTTCCACACCCCCTGCCTGCTGCCTGTGTGGCGCCTCAGACAGACGCCAGGGGCTGGGGGGCGGGCAGGCAGTGTGGACCAGCGGATTTCGGTGAAAGGAAGGCAGGTGGGTACGCCCCGGGCTGTTTGTCGCTGGACTCTGACAACGAAGGGATGCGCCCTTCGGTTAAGGGGGCTGGAGGAGTAGGCCGCCCGGCGCGCGCGCAGCACTGTGCATCAGGCCCTCGGATGAGAAGTTTAACGGAGTCGGCCTCTGATCCTCCAAATGTCGAGCCGGCTTAGCCAGCCTCACTCAGCCACCCGCGTGGAGCCCCCATACTGCAGGCTGGGAGGGCAGGGCAGAGCGGGCAAGCCTCAGCCTCTCGGAGGAGGGGATTTCCCGGCGCGGGGGAGGGGGGGGGGCGGTCCTTCCTAGGCAGCGCTGCCCCTGCTTCTCCCTGAGAACCCGCAGTGCCGGGACTGGTAGGAAGACAAAGCCCCAGCTGCCCGAGTGTCTGTCTCTCCCGCAGAGCCAACCCCTGGACCGCGTGTGCACCCCGCTGTTCCTGTGGGGCTCCGGCCCTTCAGAAAGTGGTCTGAGGAGTCCCCATAAATACTGTTTCTAGTGACTTCAGTGGGCATGTTAATTACTGGTATGGATGCCTGTGGCTTATTAACAAAATTATATAGTGATATTGACTTCTAAGATCTGTGTTGGGTCGGGGAGGTAAATTTAAGTCACAGTCAAAAGTTAAAATTTGCTTAAAAGGAACGATTTCCTCTTCACCCCTAAATCCTCGGGCATTAGAAAGGAACCAGGCAAGTTTAAGAGATTACTCAGAGTGCTTGGGAAAGAAATGCAAATATGATTATTTACATATTCATAGCATCTCCTGGTCCCCAGGAGTTCCCTGAAGAAGAAAGAGAAACGAAGATTAAGGGAAATTGAAACCAAATCCAATCAGTTAAGAAAGAGCTTGTTCCGCTGAGCCTCCCCCTCACCAAGCCCCTAGGAAGGGGGCACGTCCTCCCCCTCATGCCACCACCTGGGTGGGGACACGGAGACCCAAAGCAGAGGGGCTCCCTGAGGTCCCCCCCTCCACAAGCTCCACCCCGCCCTGGGGTGTGGCCTGGTGAGCTGCACTGCTCCTGGGAGACCAGCACCAGAGGCGGTGGCGGGCTTCCCGGCGCTGGCGGGCTGCCTCTGCACGGGGCGTGCACCTGGGAGGGCAGAGGACCGTTCTGCCTCCGCAGGCGCTGGCCCCGCAGGCTGGGCAGATTCAGGAGCAAAGGGCCAGGAGGCACAGGGTCGCTACTTGTCGGAGTGAAGTGACCATATGGCCGCTACCGGGTCAGTTGTGTGGAGAAGGCGAGAGGACGGGCCCCTGTCCCACGGCCGTCCCCAGTTCGTCCGGGAAAAGGGATGTTCGTGCTCCGTATAGGACAACCCCACACCCAGACTGGCCCACCCCGCTGCCGTCAGGGGTGCTCTCCAGTTACCAGGCTGTTGGGGGGGGGGGCCCTGCAGGAGGTGGCCCTCGGGAGTGTGAGCCGCAGCACAGCTGCACCCGTGGTGGGGAGGGGCTCACCTGCGAAGGCGCCCCAGAAGGCAGGGTCAGAGCATCCCCCCTGGGTGACAGTGAGTCAGAGCCAACCTTGAACTCCAGCAAACATGCCTCCGGAGTCCAGACGTGCAGCAAAGCGCTGATGGCGCAAAGCGAGCCTTTGGCCTGGCCGCCCTCCGGGGCCAGCGCTGGAGTCAGAACCCCTTGCCGCAGGGCCCCCTCCCTCAGCACTGCCAGGGCGCCAACTCAGGCTCGGGGAGCCCTGGCTCAGATCTGCCCCCTCCTGGTGGAGGAGGGAACACCAGCCCGCTGCCTAGGCCTCCTCAGTCAAACCTTGTCTGAGCTCGTTTCTGAAAAACGCTTCTCCAGGTAAAGCCGCCGCCATCGCTACTGGTGCAACAGGTGACACTTCATCAAGGTGTGTTCTTGAACACACTTGGGATTGCTGAATAGTGTGTCCACAGAGACGTGACTTGGAGTAACCCTTGGATTTTGAGAGGTCTGCTGACGACTGTCCCCTCCGGTGTCTTCCCAGGAAACGGCAGTGAGTCAGAGGAAGACCACAGCGCGGGAGCCGAGGGCAGCCCAGTGCTCCCCGGCACACACCGGGTCCCCGACTCCAAGCTCCACCCCGGCCACGCCAAGATGGACGCAATCAAGAAAGGGCACGCCAAAGACAGCCAGCGCTACAAGGTCACCTATGAGGCCCAGAGCACGGACACCCAGAACTTCTCCTCCAAGTCCGAGCCGGAGACAGAGCACGTGAGAGCTGGGCCTGTCCTCATGGGGACCGGGGGTTGGCGCCCAGGCACCTCTGGGCACCAAGTTGCTCTGCACTGAGGAGCCCCATGGGTGCACCCTGTCCAGCGTGGGGAGGGCAGCTGACAGTGCCCCTTCCCCAGGGGGCACCTCGCAGGGGCCCGGGTTAAATTTGGCTGGTAACAGTGCATGGTCAGCTACAGGCCTCCAAGCTAAAGAGAGATATTCACATAGATGGGCTTCCTTCTGTCCACCTGGCCTCTGAGTGTCCTGGCCTTCGGGGACTATGTCCCCCGAGTCCAGGCTTTGTCTTAGGACACAGGAGAGATGGCGCCATAGTTGGCACCCTAGTGGGGGCAGAGACAGCTGGGTCCGGCAGCAGGTACTGTAAGGGCACCTTGAAGGTCCTGCTAGGAGGGCTCAAGGCTGACGGGACTTTATGAGGTGACCGAGCCCCCGAGTGACCAGCCCCCCACCCCTCCCCAGGGGCCCTGCCGCCGGGAGATGGAGGACACGCTGAGCCACCTGAAGTTCCTGAACACACTGAGTCCCAGGGGTGCACACATTCCCAACTGTGACAGGAAGGGTTTCTACAAGAAGAAGCAGGTGAGTGTGTTGCAGGCCCCTCCCCCACTCCGGGAGAGTCAGCCGCCACAGACCCGCGGGCACCTGCCCAGCACTGCGTCAGGAGTGGTGTGGGGCGGCCCCACGGAGTGGCGTGCCTCCTGGGGGTGGCACATTGCAGGTGGAGGTGTTTGAAGCCACAGCAAGTCCCTCCACAGTCACAATGACAAGTGTCTGTTCTCTCACTGGGCCTTGCTGTCCCCATGTCTGCAGAATCAGCCACAGAACAGCACACAGTCATGGCGGCCCCTGTCACAGGCCTGTCCCTGGCCTCCATGTCACACTTGTTCTCTGTCCAACACTACTCAGCAAACTCACACTGAGATCCCACCACGCCCACCACATGGGGAGCTCTGACAGGCAGGTGTGACGAGCACAGGGCAGGCCGGATGCTGTCACCCCCTCCTTCAGCACCCAGGTCCCATGACTACCCAAGACCCTGAGGGACACAAAACCCCCACGCAAATGCTCCCGGGGACCGGACCACCTCCCCCATGTGTCAGGCATCAGGGCCCCGCTTGGGAGCCTCCCAGGGCCGACGCCACCTTCTCTCTGTCTCCAGTGCCGCCCCTCCAAGGGCAGGAAGCGTGGCTTCTGCTGGTGCGTGGACAAGTATGGGCAGCCCCTCCCGGGCTACAGCGCAAAGGGCAAAGGGGACGTGCAGTGTGACAGTGCAGAGAGCAAGTAACGTGGCCACGTAAGTAGGGCCGGTGGCTGGGGTGGGGGCATCTGTCCCGCTGTCCCTGTACAAAGGGGTGGGGCTGTAGGCAGGATACGGACACAAGGTGGACCCCTGAAGAAGGTGAGGGGGCCCCGACCCAACTAGGTAAGAGTAGGAAGAGGGTGTGCAGCCCACCTGTCTCAAAATGCTTCTGGTGGTCTCGGAGAACCAAGAACGCGTCTCACACACACACACACACACACACACACACACACACACACTCAGGGGGAGGCTCTCAGAGTTCAGCTTTTCCATGCGAGCCTGATGGCTCCTTCGGCTTCCCAGGTAATGCTTTGAATCCCCAGGGACCTGTTAACGAGCACGTGTCTGCATTATAGGTGCATGTTTCTTTCCCTGTAAGATGCCTCACGGATAATCCCATCATCTGTGGTTTGCAGAATGTTAGCAAAGTTCATTTAAATGTAACACAGACAAGGAGATTTCAGACCGTGCTTTTGGAGCACGCCCTCACGCTCACCGTTCCGTCTTCGTAAGCGAGGGAGCTACTGTGGGGAAAAGATGAATCTGTTTCCTTTCGTCCCCCGAAGGCAAATGCAGTGCTCAGAAGAAAATTGCATCCTTAGTTCCGTTTTCTTTCCTTGCAAGTCAGAGAGAGTGACTGGTTTCGGGGTGCCCGGGGCCTTGTTCTGGGGCGCATGGGACTGCCCCAGCCGGCTGGCCGCAGCCGCGTGCCGTCAGGGGAGGCAGCTCAGCGCCCCCTTTTCCGTCTGTTTCAGCTGGCGTGGAGCTCCAATGTGCCATTCTTGCACAAAAGACTGCCGAGGACACAGTCCGCTGCTGGCCACAGCCTCAATTCATGTTTCTTTGTGTGGCGAATCGAAGTTTTTGTGTTTCTTTTTTAATCAAAGTTTAGAGAGAGGTGCCTGACATGCCTGGGGTTCTGCATGGTGACCTTGCGAGGCTCCCCATTCCGCTTCGTTGCAGCAGCCGGTGAAACCGTGTGATTTTCTCTTTTTGCTTCCTCCGAATCTGCTCACACACACGTGTGCAGCACGGCCGGGCCGCACGCCGTGTCTGCACCCCGCGCAGGCTGCCTGCCACAGCTGACCCTCGCCTCGCACCTCAGCGTCCCTGCTGCCATGACAGCGCACGCTGTGCCCCTCTGGGACAGCAGCCCCACACTCGGCGTCCTCACATCCAGACGCGCCCGCTGGGAGCGAGGCCCTGCGCCCCTCCTATTCCCAGGTGGCCTGTCCTGCTTGGGAAAGAGTGAGGACGATGAGGCAGAGTCGTCTGCATTGCTTAGAAATGGCCAGGGATATTCTCAGGCACTGGGGCACCTGTAGAGGCTGGTGCACCGGGCAGGCAGACCCCTGAGGGCACAGCCTTTGCT
>PVKM010044813.1:0-12114 GCA_004027735.1 Carollia perspicillata | reverse complement strand
GTGACCATTGTAACGAAAATGTCTTTGTAGAAAATCCACCCTTAAATAAATTTCATGATAATAACTGCTGCTACTCTGCTGTACTGTGGGGAAAATGTAAAGAAAGTCTTTTCCATTTCTGGCATTGAAATTCAGCACTTACCTGGACCATCTCCACATCGTCTTCCTGTATTTTCGAAGGCGCTGCTGGGAAGCCACGCGCCCCCACGCTGCAGAGCAGCAGCAGCGGCAGCAGAGGAGGGCTGTGCATGCTGGCCTCTGTCTTCCTGCTCAGCTGAAGGAATCTGATGCCCGCTGCTCCGGTATCTCAACTGGGAAGCTCCCTCGTCCTATATAGAGTCCTTGCACCTCCAGAAAGCCGGAAGTGGTCTGACTCACGTTTCATAACATCCTCTTGATCAGTAGTGAATAGCCTGAGCAATCATCAGAGGGATGACTCGGAGTAGATTATTTGGGTTCGCCTGGTGTGGCAATCTTGTGATTAATAACAGACAGGACGTGTGAGAAGGCGATGCACTCCACCATGTAAACAGTGGTTTTCTCCAGTTTGTTTCTATTCTGTTCGGAAATGGCCTTGTTATGCAGTACACTGATCACAGAGTATTCCATGATCGTTTTTTAAAATGGGCTTTGCTACTTGATTCTGCGTGTCGTAAAGTGATCTGGGGTGTGCACACACCTGGCTTCCAGGGCAGAGGGCAGGATTGCTGACACCCTGTGCTCTATGGCTGCTCGGCACCAGTAGTGACTGAAATTCACTTAGCTCCACAAGCATTCAATTGTGGTGGTTTTCCTGGGTGCAGTGGGGTTCCCTGCTAAGCTGCTTGGTATGCTATTTTCATAGCACCATGATTTCCCTTAATCTTTTCTTTATTCAGGCCCAGGATTTGAGAGCCTTGGTTGAGAAGACCCTAGTCCAAGGAGGGGTGTGAGGTGACTCTCTGCTCTGTGTAGACCCTACCCATCGTCATCACAGGAAAAATAGGTTCCTTCTCTGCAACCTGTCCGAGTGTCCCAGGTGCCACAAATGTGAGTCTGGGGTTTTCTTTTAATCATCCTTGTTTTCCTCAGTGTGAGAAATCTTTCCTCCATGGGGCTAGGTATGATTATTTACTCTTTATTTATGTATTCACTCATTCAGATGATCTTATTTAGCATTCTCAGTGCACCAATTGCTACGGGAGCAGCTAATTAATGAAGAGACATCTTATGGGACACATAGATGGTTTTAATGAAAGTCCGCATAAAGTTTCACAGGTTAGCTTTACAAAAAATACGGGAAGAGACTCTGGAGCTGGTCCTGCCCTAAGTTTCCTGACCATAAATTCACTTACTTCTGTCATAATTTTTAATCCTTGCCAGTACTAATGCCACCTCTACTATTATGTTTGCATTTTTCCAACATTTACTTGAAAAGTTTTGCCCCTTTATAGGCTGCCATGTCTGTAAAATCATAGCTAAATGAGCTATTATTTTTGTATGCATGTTAAAATAAGCACATGATTATGTTATGAAAAACACACATTCATGTTTTCATGTTCTACATCCAATTGCTTCAGGCCCTGCCGGCGGCATCCATTCCAATCTTGGAGAGAAAAGTTGGTCTAAGTCTGTAGCTTCCTGTAGTCATGTCTCACCCTCCTTCCTTGAAAGTGTTTAAATGAGACACGAAGTTGAGACACACTTGCCAGTCTTCCTCCACTGCTTCCTCATGGTGTCTTCCACCTTACCCACTGGGTCAGATTTGCTTTCTCAGGACTTTTCTCGTCTTACTGATCTGTTTTCTTCCCTACACTAAGAATAGCATCATAGGCATATATGGTGCTTCAATACGTGTTGGACTAATAGAAAAGAAATCATTTCTTGCTTAATCATTTAACCACAACTTCCTCATCTAAGTAGAGTGATATGAGAGTTCAAAAGAGTACAAGGAATTGGGAGAAGCTTTCACAAATGTGAAATCCTCCCCCTCCCAAAGACATCAGCTAGAAAAGGTGGGGCAATGATCAAAGAAAAGTAGCAATTGAAGTGACCCAGCACAAGCAAGGAAAAATAGTGAAAGGAGCTCGTTATGCTAGAAGTCAAACCCCGACTGTTTTCCAAGTCAAGGGTGGCAGACACACCCTGGCTCCTGGAACTCTGGTCAAGGTGAGGAGGTTGCTCCCTCCCAGGTCTGAGGCCTGGGAAACAAGAATTAGCTCAGGAGACCAGCACTGTGACCATCTGAACGGGGCAATCAATGACACAAGATGTCATTCTGGAAAAGTCTCACACAAGGTTCAGTCTGACAAAAGTCTATCCATCCTATAATTTAGAAGTTTTCAAACTTTTTAAAACTACTCTATCCTTTTTAAAAAATTCCTTTTGGGAAAGCAGTTTGTAAACCAGATAAAAGAAGGCGTGCTCTGAGGGAAGCAGGAATGGGGCCTGGGAGTGCAACCTACTCACCCCACTGTGTCCCAGGGCCCCCTTCCCCTAGCAAAGTCTCCAGTGTTTATGGTTCAGTGGCGTGAAGTGTAAAAATCATGGATCTAGTCCAGCACCTTGATTTTCCAGAAGAAGAAACAAAAGGACAGAGAAGTTGCCTACGGATTGCAGGTCACACCTCTGCATGGAAGAGAGGATGGGGACAGGGGAGGGTGTGTGGCAGATAGAACTTGGACTTGAACCAGTCTCTCGTGGCCCAAGTCCAGGGACCCTTGAGTTTAAAACTCTATGTGTCTCTTCACAACTTCAATGATGCTGATGTGGACTGGAAACTGGTTACTTAAAACAGCTTTTTGTTAAATTTCTTTCCAAAGTAACAAAGAATTTTAAATTAAGTTTTGGCTAAGCAGCAAGCTTCAAAGGTTCATGTTGCCCTGAATCTTGAAATTTCCAGTTAGGTATTTGTAGCAGAACACGTGTAACTTCTGAGCTAGTGCCAGTTCATGATCTACTTGAGAGCGGAAGAGAAAACATAAAAATCTAGAACAAAAAAGCTAGGGATTCAATCCTACCCAAATCGTAGCAATGCCTGGATTTGGCTTAGTTTCCAAGAAACTAAAAACATGTTGAAACTTTGTTGCTCTTCACATCCAGATGTTTTTCTCTAGGAGCTTCTCCTTTCCCCGTAATTTCCTTTTGGATGTAATTTGGAGGAAACTATTCCTGTGCCCTTTGCCCCCAGGAGAATGGCTGGTTTAAGAGGGTCCCATGATTGTGGCCATGCCAACTAACTCCTGACTGTTTCCAAACAGGCAAATTATTTCCTTTCCATGGTTTTCTTGGTTGCTTCTTACTGACTGCTCTGTGGAAAGACCCCAATGTGTTTGTATTCTTCCATATTAAATTCAGTCTTGGAATTTCAATTTTGCTTCCTATTTTTTATGCTTGGAAATTCAAAATTTTCAATTTTGGAATTCAATTTGAGTGACATATATTTTCTATTTCTTCGATCCTACAAGTCTCGACATGGTATTTAGCTAGAAAGTTTCAACATTCAATGCTGTTTTGCTTTGGGAGTGACACAAGGGAACGCCGTGTCCCGCCCCAGGGCTTCCCCCACCTACTGTGGCAGCTTTTACGGACAACCGTGTGCCAGACGCGCCACAGGCACTCGGTTCTGTCGGTTACCTCAGTGCTCGTGCTTACCCTCCAGGTAGAAGTGACTGACGCATCAACCCCGAGTCACTCCGACAGGCATCCGAGTGACTCCAGGGCACCTCCTGGCAGTCTTCACGTGCTCCTGTCACCAGACGTGCGACACGGGCTCTGGGCATAGAGATTTTATCCCCCTCTCAACAGTGCAGAAAATGTTGTGAGACACTAGGTTGGATACATTAATTCCATCACACGACTTCTCCATGCCACCACCCTGTCCCTCGGGCCTGAAAGAATCTTGAAACCATCACTCCATGGCCTTTATTTCCTTTAATGAAATTCATGAAATTTCGGTTTATTGTTATTACCTCAACTTACCCCCAAGTGTTTACAAAACTCCCCCAGGTGTTTACAAATGACCGTTGAATGATGAATGATGAATGAACTGATGAATGACTAAATCAATGAATAAATAGATACTAAATCATATAAATAAAAGAACCATTTCTCATTAGGCTTAATTGCCTGCAAAATGTCTTATGCCCACATGGTTAGATTTTTATTTGTTTTATCTACTCTCTTAAGATTAAAATCATTTAAAGTATATTAGAAAAAAATGTATATGTCCATTGAGTGGAGATTTTGAATGAAGCACTAAACATGTACTTTTGGCTAGGTGCCTGCCATGCTGTAACCATTTAGTTTTTTATTCTTTTGAGCATTTTATTGACTTGTTGCCAATAATATTTCCCCATCTGAATATTTATTAGACGCTCTGGAAAATGCTTCTATGGAGCCCTTCTTTAGGACCAGCCTGCAGACTCGTGCCGCTACACCTCTCTTCTAAGACGTTCAAACCCAGGGCTCTGGTGGGGATGAGGGCTGCTTGTACCAGGGCTCAGCTCAGACGTGTTGGCACCATTCTCTCAGCCCACGTGACTGTGCACATGGATGTGAGATGTGCGAGGAAACCCAGGTCATCCCTGTGAGACACTGATGATACAGCAATGCTCAGAACCAAGGCTTGCTTTTTGGGAGTCTCTGGTGTATGTACCTGTGCTGTCTTCAGAACTTTTGTCTATGATGTAAGGCCTCAAATTGTGTTCTACTGCTGCAGAGTTTTTCTGTGTTTTGGAAAAATTGGAAGGTCCAGTGATCCACTAGCCTTTTGCCCAGTTAAAAAAATATCTCTCAACTACTTATACACCTGCTATAATTCATTGCAATGAGAGTTAGGCTGGTTAGCTGATTTTCTGACTCAGTTAACCCTTATGAATGCTGGGTAAAAGTAGTAGCATATAACATTTACTGGGTCCTTGACAACTTTAACATACATGACTATTTTATCCTCACAATAAACCTTTGGAGTAGTTAAGGCATATACTATAATTTCTATTTCATAAATGAAGAAACTGGCAACTTTTCATGATTAAGTCATTCATTCAGGTTGTTCCACTAGCAAGTGGTAGGGAAAGAAACTTGAAATTATGTCACTGGTTATGAAATCAGGTGACTCAGCTCTTACTAAAAAACATAAACCAAGCGGATATTTTTATTTACATGGTGTTGGGATGCATTTTTCAGTTCTGGTAGAACGTTATTGTTAAAACAGCCAAAGACACAGCATAGCCCTTTTTTGCTTAAGCCAATGTCTTCCCCTGTGATTGCAACTGCTGTGTCTTCTACATAAGTGTTTCCACTGGTATAGCTCTTTTCCTTCATCCTGTGAACAAGGCTGCCTATGAAACCAATTAATGACCACAGCGATGCTATTACTGCAGCCCACTGCTCACTCCTCAAGCCTCCCTCTTGTCTTTACCATCAGTCATGTCACTAAAACTTGTATCAACTTTAACCCCTCGCCCAGCACATGTTCTCTCTCTCCTTTTTTTTCTTTTGCAGTTCCACATTTTATTGTAAGTTGACAGGTACAAGAAAGGGAAATAAAACCCACCTAGTTCTGATGAAAATCAATCTAGCGGAATAAAATACTTTTGATATTTCTTTGACTTTTGTGCCTGATATCTACACACCATTCATCTGAACACTTTCATTGGTACATTTTTCTTTTTTCTTTCATTTTGGTAATTAAATGTATTGGGGTGACATTGGTCAATAAGATTAAGTAGGTTTCAGGTGGTGTACACCTCTGTGGTACGTCGCTTCTTAGAGCAGGTGCCGCACTCTCAGTGTTTACTGCTAACTCCCCCCACTGTAGCAAATGGCTTTTTCTCAGATCACATTCTCACTGATCCTTTTTGGCATCTGATGCTCGGTCTTGGAAATTCTTCCATCCTTGGCTTGGGAGTTTCTGCACTCTTTCTCCCTACACCATTCTGATTGAGTTCCTCTCCGTTGCTGGCATGTCTTCCTTTTTCTCCTCCTGAATCTAGCTGTGCACCGAGGTCCTGCTCTGAGTCCTCACCTTTAACCTCTGCCCTTTCCCCCTACCCCCCACAGCCCAGGACAGTCTTAGCAACTCCTATAACTTCAGCCAATATTGTCACAAACAATTTTCCCCAAAATCTTGTTCCAGTTTTTTTTAGTATATTTTATTGTTGTGCTATTACAGTTGTCTCATTTTTTCCTCCCCTTTATCCTCCTCTACTACGCACCCCCTTCCTTCTAACATTCCCCACCCTTAGTTCATGTCCATGGGTCGTACATATAAGTTTTTTGGCTTCACCATTTCTTTTTTTAAAAGATTTTATTTATTTATCTTTGGAGGGGAAGGGTTAGGGAGAGAAATATCGATGTGTGATTGCCTCTTGTGTGTCCCCTGCTGGGAACTGGCCTGCAACCCAGGCATGTGCCCTGGCTGGGAATCGAACTGTGATCCTTTGGTTCACAGGCCCGCGCTCAATCTACTGAGCTACACCAGCCAGGGCTTCACCATTTCTTACACTATTCTTAACCTCCCCCTATTTGTACCTACTGATTATGATTCTTATTTTTTAAATTTTATTTATTTATTTTTTAGAGACGGGGGAAGGGAGAGAGGGAGAGAAACATCAATGTGTGTTTGCCTCTCACATGACCCCTGCTGAGGACCTGGCCCACAACCCAGGCATGTGTTTTGATTGGGAATTGAACTGGTGACCCTTTGGTTAGCAGGCTAGCACTCAATCCACTGACGCACACCAGCCAGGGCCTAATTATGCTTCTTATTTCCTGTACCTTTTCCCCCATTCTCTCCCTCCCCCTCCCCACTGATAACCCTCCATGTGATCTCCATTTCTGTGATTCTGTTCCTGTTCTAGCTGTTTGCTTAATTTATTTTTGTTTTTGTTTTTTTAGGTTCATTTGCTGAGAGTTGTGAGTTTGTTGTCATTTTACTGTTCATAGTTTTGATCAATTTCTTTTTCTTAGATAAGTCCCTTTAACATTTCATATAATATGGAATTTGTGTTGATGAACTCTTTTAACTTGACCTTATCTGGGAAGCACTTTATTTGCCCTTCCATTCTAAATGATAGCTTTGCTGGATAGAGTAATCTTGGATGTAGGTCCTTGCCTTTCATGACTTTGAATTCTTCTATCCAGCCCCATCTTGCCTGCAAGGTTTCTTTTGAGAAATCAGCAGACAGTCTTATGGGAACTGCTTTGTAGGTAACTCTGTCCTTTTCTCTTGCTGCTTTTAAGATTCTCTCCTTATCATCAATTTTGGTAATTTAATTATGTTGTGCCTTGTTGTGTTCCTCCTTGGGTCCAACTTCTTTGGGACTCTCTGAGCTTCCTGGACTTCCTGGAAGTCTATTTCCTTTGCCAGATTGGTGAAGTTCTCCTTCAGTATTTTTTCAAGTAAATTTTCAATTTCTTGCTCTTCCTCTTCTCCTTCTGGCACCACTATGATTGGGATGTTGGATTGCTTAGAGATATCCCAGTGATTCCTAAGCCTCTCCCTGTTTTTTAAAAATTCTTCTTTCTTCATTCTATTCTGGTCGAATGGTTATTTCTTCCTTCTGTTCCAAATCATTGATTTGAGTCCCAGTTTCCTTCCCATCACTGTTGGTCCCCTGTGTATTTTTCTTTATTTCACTTTGTATAGCCTTCACTTATTCCTTTATTTTGTGTCCATACTCAGTCATTTCTGTGAGCATCCTGTTTACCAGTGCTTTGACCTCTGCATCTGATAGGTTGGCTTAGTTGTATTTTTTCTGAGGTTTTGATCTGTTCTTTATTTGGGCCACATTTCTTTGTCTTGGTGTGGTAAGGGTCAGAGTCTTAGGTGTTTGCCAGGGCAGTGTAACCCACTTCATTGTGTTGTGGAACTATATGTGGAAAGGGGTCAGAGAGGAAACAATGCCACTTGCTCACCACTCTCAGCCATTTCCCCTGCTCCCCACAAGTGAATTAGGCCGTTCTGGTGCTGACTCCCCACATGGGTGGGCTTGTGTATGTTCTAGGACCCTGTGAATCCCTCCAATGGACTCTCCTGTGTTAGTGGGAGTTTCTCCTGCCACCACAACCCCCACAGGTTTTTGCAGCCAGAGGTTTTGAGGCTTCGTTTCCCCATGCTGGAACCCTGGGCCATGCAGTCTCGCTCCCCAGTTGTTGCTACCAGTTTATCTGCACGTGAATATGGGAACCCAGTCCCCCAGCCACTGTCATGGCGTGTGCCCTGTCCACCCTGGCTGCCCATCTCTGTTCCTGCTACCAGTCTGGATGAATGTTTCTTCTTTAACTCCTTGGTTGTTGGACTTCCATACAGTTAGATTTCCTGGCAGCTCTGGTTGTTTTTTGTTTTTAAATTGGCCATTGTCCTTCTTTTGGTTGTTCAAGGAAGCACAGCATATCTACCTACACCTCCATCTTGGCCAGAAGTTGAAATGCCTGGCCCCAGTTTTCTCCTGAATCTCAGTTTCACCTGACCCAGGACGCCTCCACCTGGATGTATCTGATATTATTTCCTTCGAAAGCAGAACTCTTATTTGTCACTTTCCCACTTCTTATCTAGCACAAGACTTCTTAAACTACAGACTTGGGGTCAAATACCAGCTCTGCCAATCAGCTAAAATGACCTATGTATTGATTTCTTATCTAAAAAGTAGAATAATAATAGCACAGGCCCTAGATGTGTTTTCTGAACCTGGAATAAGAAAATATATGTTTAATATCTTAGTATAATGGCTGGTGCATAGAGAACACACATAAATGTTTGCAATTATTTTTATTAGTAAAATTCTTGGTGATTTCCATTATCTACCAGGGCAAATATAAATTAACTGTAGCACTGAAGACCATCCAGACTCAGGTCTAAAAATGACTCCCCAGTCCCACTCTTCCAAACAAACTTAGAAGAGAATTGCCTTGTTTCCCAGATATGTCTTGCACCTTATTCCCCTACTTTGTCATACTGTTTGTTTCTTTATTTCTACTAATACAACTCTACCCATTCTTTAAGGCCCAGTTTAAGTGTTACTTCATTCACAAGGTTTTCTCTTTCCTTCCTCTCAGAGATAGTTCTGTTTTGAATTTTCATAGAACATTATACTTTCTTAAAGCACTTTTCATATCATCCTTACCTTTACTTCACTATCCTAAGGGAAGATAATTTGTTGCAAGAGGGTTGGTGTTTTATTTGTGTTCATATCCATTTTCATTCTCCAGGAATTACCAGCTTTGTACAAGTATGATATGTAAGGCATCAAACTATATACTAGCAATTGCAAAAAAATCAGACACCAATTTTCTTCTCAGGAGTTAATTTTCTCATGAAATGGATGCACCCTGTTTATTGTATAAATTATCATTTCCTCAAGTAGTTATTAAAATCTTAGGTGTAACATATTGTATATTATACCAGTGAATATTTACATGGGCACATATCTCCAAAATTATCATGGAAGACTACAGGAAAAATAAGATTCATAATACAAATATGTGCTTTCTAGCCAGCTTATCCAGAAATCTATTAATGGCTAAAACAAATTTAATCAACGTCTCTTTTTGCTACTCATGAAAACATGCTTCTGTCTGGTACTTCCTAGTACTGATGACAGATCTGATCGTATTGGCAAAGGTAACATCAGTTGGGCCTGTTTAGAGGCGTAAGTGGAGAGAGACTCAAAGCAGCTGGATGGTTAGGCAGTTTCTGCCCTGTGTTTCCATGAGCTCTCCTTGCAGGGTCTTCTGTTGAGTCCTGGGGAGCTGAGGAAGATGAAGGGGCCTCAGGCCATTCTGCCCACCAAAACATGGTAAGTATTAGTTGGGATTTCGTGTAGGGGCAAAGGCATGCAACTAGTCAATTTCAGAATCACATATGACATTGGAGAGGATTTTGGAGATCTATTACAGAAAAGGGGCTAAGTTACTGAGTCTTTGAACTGCCCCGTGAAATAATTTAATCTTAGAAATCAACTGAAGAGGGAACCCACTTCTGCTTCCCTATTTCATATTAGTGATCTTTGAAATCAAGGTAGCATAATATTATAATTTTACAAATAAATCACATGTAATTAGAAGAGTTTGTGGAACAGAATAGTAAAATAATTAGCCTTATTATTGTTATTATTATTTGTCCTCTGCAAATGAAATTCAATGTGAGGTTCTGAGATAGCCATAGCCTGTCACCTCCAACCAGAGTTGGTGGCTGCCTGGGGCTGCCATGGGTTCCCTGGGACAGCTGACAAAAGACAGCGCCTGGCCCTCGGGCACCAGCTTAGTGCCTTTCCTTGGTTCTGTGAAATGAAGCTAGGTTCCCAGGCTACACACTTTCTACAGGAAATGCCTGTGGTACAGCAGGAGAATGTGTGTAGACAGAATGAATGAAACATAAGTTTTAGAGAAATCTTCAAGAATTAAAGCCAGAACCACTCAAAAGGCTCTGTCTTAAAAACTACACAGTTAGAGTCTGGGGCCATTGTAGACCCTGGCCTTGGAGCACAACCTCAAGTCATGGAGCCTCTCTAATCGCCCAGAGTCCTGTTTCTCACCTCTCCCAAGGTCCTGCTGTCAAGGGCCTCAGAGCAAATCCACATGCAAAGGGATAAAGAGATCAGTATAAGAAGGGATCTGTGTAAAACGAGACCAGTGTGTAATGCATATTTTACATATATGTGTATGCACGTCTCCGTGTACATATACACACACATACATACATATACACACAATTCTGTAGAGTGTATATGTTATAAGATAATATATTGAGATGTGAAATTGTGTTTTTTGCTGCATAATTTCCCCTGATCTTGCCCAAAACTTCATGTTCGCTAGTCTCAGAAATATCTTCAGGACTGCAATCAAAAGCTACTCAATTGAAAGTAATATCTCTTCCCAACTTTTGGGAAAGCTCGAGATCATTCTAGGAGGTTATGCTAAGTGTCTTCAACTAAGGGGGGGAAGGAAAAAGGTTTGAAGGAAACTTGAGAAAGAGGAGCGGTTTTGTTGAACTGCAAAGGGGAACACTTGGGCCGTTCCCAACAGGCATAAGGACTCATGCTCCACTTTCAGCTCCTTGGAAGCTCCTGGGGGTGGTTGCGAGATGGGTCTAGGGAGGCTGGATCCCGTAGAGCCGGATATTCCATAGCACAGGTGAGGCAAAATTGAAACTAGGACTGTACCTTCTCCAAGACACCACTAGGGGGCAGAGTGGAAATATAAATCCAGGGCTGCCTGCTTCCAGTCAATGCATATTCTGGTACCAGTGATGTGTGCAAACACCACCACCAACAACAACAACAAAACGGTGGCTTTCTCATTGTAATGAGCAGAGTTACCTTGTTCATGGGGAGCAGGTGTGTAGGAGAATCCTCTGTTAATCACCCTTCAAAGGGTGTGGTAGAAAAAGTACAGAGTTCTAAATCCAATGATGGGGGTTTGAATCACAGCTGAGCAATCTTGGATGTTATCACCTGCGAAAAGGAAATAATAATGCTGAGTCCATTTGTTTATGATAGAATTGAACTGACAGGTGGTTCAAAAAGCGAATGACTACTTACAGCATGGGCCAAAATAGGTTTACACTTGTTCATATAGATAACAATAATTAACAAATAACAATACAAGAATAAACGGTGTTTGGCATCCTCACAACTGCACACCTACTTTCTCCACCCTGCATTGTAGTCATCTCTACTTTCCGACTTTTAAGACCGTCTCCATGATCAGCTACTGCATAGTAATACAAGGTAATCAGGGATTCACAGACATAGGACCCACTTTCTGAGTCTAAGTTAGTATTTTCTTGAAATAAAAAGATAAATAGTTCTCTAGAATATTAACCGACATACTCTACACGCACTGCAAATTCAGTATGCTCCCACTGACTGATACTCTAGGCAGCGGATGGCAAATGCAGCATTATTAGACGTACACGGAAACAGAGGACAGAACTAGAAACAGCATTCTGATGTGAGAGGAAACTAATTTTTGTGTAAGGCAGATTTGGGGTCAAATCTAGATTTTGCAGCTTTTTAGACTGTTATCTTAGGCATCTTAACCTCTCTGAAATTTCACTTTCTTGTGTGAAGAGTAGAAATAATAATATTAAGATCCGCCACGACAGTGCAGAAGATGGTTTAGTTAAATCCC
>PVKM010044812.1:0-12118 GCA_004027735.1 Carollia perspicillata | reverse complement strand
GCCTGCGAGCAGGATTTGTTCTATTCTTTGAGGTCAGACTACAGCTAGAGGACTGGGCACCACTCCGGTTACTGCATTGTAGGAGAGAAATGGTCAGGTGAAATGATACGAGTTTTTTAAAAAGATTTTATTTTTTTATTTAAGAGAGAAGGGAAGGGAGGGAGAAAGAGAGGGAGAGAAACATTGATTGGTTACCTCACATGCGCACCCCCAACCGGGGACCTGGCCCATCACCCAGGCCTGTGCCATGACCAGGAATTGAACTGGGAACCATTCAGCTCACAGGCCGGCGCTCAACCCACTGAGCCACTCTAGCCAGGGCGAAATGATATGGTTTTAAAGTGCATAACTGGAAGAACATAAAGGACTACTGACGTCTGGATGAAAGGTATGTGAGACTTGTACAATAATATAAAACTAAAACACTGGAGCTACGGAGACACAGATTTTAGTAAACAAAAGGGAGTTTTACAGCTCTATGGACACAGACTGCAGACTCCGAATCCTGCACATTTCCGCTGGCCACCCTGAAGGATCCCGTCCACCCGCACTGGGCAGTGTGGCAGCCACGGCCACGTGTGACTACACAGCACGTGGCATGTGCTTAATCCAAACTGAGGCATGCTGTAAGTATAAAGTACCGGATCTGGAATACTATTTTTTAAATGTAAAACTTCGCATTAAACTTTTTTATATGGATTATATGTTGAAATACTTTATAGAGTGGCTTAAAACACACATTAAAATAGTTGCACCTGTTTCCTTGTAGTCTTTTAATGTGGCTACTGAAAAAATTTTTAATTACATGCATGGCTTCCACTGGATTTCTGTTGGGCAGCGCTGTTCTCCGTCATGGATTCTCAAAGTGTGGTCCCTGACTAGCGACATCAGCATCACCCGAGAACCTGTCTGAAATGAAAACGCCAGAGCCACCCCGGGACCACTGACTCAGACTGGGGCTGGGGCCCAGAAATCTAGTCCCACCAGCTGTTTTAACTAGCCCTCCAAATAACTCTGCTGCACGCTAGTGTTTGAGAAACACTAGCCTAAAATCTAAACTCTAATAAATCAGTGGTTTTCAATGATGGCTGCACATAAAAGTCATCTTTGGACCTTTCAGAAAATTACCAATAACCAGGCTGCGCTGCCTGAGACTCCGGTGTGGCTGATCTAGGGGAGGGTCCCGGCACTGCACCGCTCCCAGAGTTCCCCGGGTGATTCTACTGTGTCACCAGGGTTGAAAACGACCACGCTAGACACAGAGGTGGGACTGCTGTGCAGACGATGCAGGTAACTAACAGGCAAGACGGTGTGTGAACGCCCTTCCATCACCGAGACCCTACAATTACAAAAACAACATAACAAAGAAGACAGCTTGTTTTGAGACAGAGCAAAATAGCTAAAATTAGTGATTCTTTAATGTTTTAATTTTAGAACACTCTCATTACTTATGTAATTTAGGGGTACATGGAGTAAATACAACTGGATATAGTTCACAGGATGCTAATGTTGCTTGTACTGCCTAATGCAATTAGAGATTCTTTTCACATATAGCCAATGATGATTTAAGGACAACATCGAGGTTAAAATATTTCTTTCTTGTTTTGAAATTGAATCCAATTTACGTAGGTCCACTTTCCAGACAACATAACAAATAGGAAAATGGCCCATGATGCATTCCAAAACCCTATAAATAGCTCCCTGGTTAATCTTTGCAAAACTGACTCAACCCATGGAAACATCAGACTCAGAGGACACCGGCTAATTTCTCCCCAAGCGCCCGGAGGCTCCCGAGTGCTACAAGGGCCGTGCCACCCACAATGGACATGCTCGCACAGCAAGATGCTCTCTCAGGCTTCTCCGCATTGTAATCAGACCAGGATAGAAAGACAGAAGAGTGACGACTGTCAATTATTTTTTTATATTACTGTAACTTTATATCTCTCCAAAGAGTGATCAATAAATACTAGTAAAAGAACGTGCTGACTCCTGCCGGACCCCCACATACACAGGAGATGCCCTCCACAGCAGTGACCCGGCCCATCACCATAGCTGAGAGCCCCGCGGCACTCAGGGGGGCTGAGCCACTGTCCACCTCATGGAAACCACGGGGAGAGCGGGTTAGCTTCGTGGAGCCCACACAAGAGGCGTTGTCATTTTACCTGTCATTTTGTCCAAAGAACAAAAGCCTCGGAAGTGAGAAACACGAGCACTGCAGTCAAGCTGACCTCTGGCCTCTACGGCCTCACTGCCCACGACTTCTAACACGCACCACACCCTACACGATGTCATCCTGAACGAGGTGTAGGTTTCTTAAAAATAATGTGCTCTGGAGCCTTCACATATGGCACCCCCTGCCCAGGAACGTCCTCCCGGCATGCTCCTAGTGGCCCCCATGACCCGGCCTGCACAGGACCACATCTGAGGAGGACCTACTGAATGAATGAGAAGGCCACACCGACCACTCCAGGGAGCATCAGCCATGTCCTCCTCAACAGCACTGCTGTAATCAACCACTGTTGAGAATATATCAGACTTTATTTATTTATGTAATCCATTCTCAAAGTGCGGCCCAGTTTGGGGTCAGGCTCCTCTGAGCCCATCAGGGCATCCACGAATTCAACATTGAGATGTTACTTCTCTCTGTCACGCTCACTCTCCCACAAGTGTGCAGTGCTCTCCAGAAGCTACCTGATACACGGGCCATCCATCGCTCTGAGCCAATGCAATGTGTTCGTGTAGTCTTGTTTTGAATGTTTCTCTTTTCCTTTCTGATATAGCAAATATTGCTAGCTATAACCCACATACATAAAAGCTCTTTGGGGTCCCCAGTAATTTTTAAGAGTGTAAAGGGGTCCTAAGACCAAAATTTTGAGGCCCGCTGTTACGTTTCCGACTAGACTAGGAACTCCGTACCTTAGTCTTCGGTGTAGTCCCAGCTCCTTGCTCCACCAATGCTTGCTCAGCTAACTACAGAAGAGCGCTCTTTGTGCGGTGGGCGGGGAGATCCCCCCCCCACCCCCCACCCCGTCTCCCAGAACGCTAGGAAAGCTCCCTCAAGATCTTGCAACTCCCCATGTAGTGCGATTCCTGCTCACAAGCACCCTTCTGTTGAGTATTTCCATTTCCTGGGCACCCTAACGCTGAGAATACCATACCCAGGACAGACACACACAACCCTAATGCTGAGAATACCATACCCAGAAGAGCAGACACAAACAATCCGATCCTGTGCAAGGAACAGCCCTACCCCAATCCCACTATAAAGTATTCAACTGGTGCTTTGATTTACATAGCAGTGTCTTGTGCTTTTGCGTTTGCTTAAAATAAGGCCCTGAATAGTTAATAAACTTTATATCTGAACAAAATCAGAGTACTACATGAAAAGCATGACCCAACAAAGCAAGTCTTTGACGGCAGGGACTCCACTAAGCAAATGCCCCTTTGAGAGGCCCTGGTGAGGGTCCAGCCGGCCTCCCTCTATAATATTTCTATTATTCATTCACTCGTTCAACAAAAATGCCCCAAATGCCTCTATGTACTCGGCTGCGCTAAGTGGTGGTGAACAAAATACAACCAAACTCCAAACCCAGTTAGTCTACAGCACTGAGCATGTGCAGGAAAGACGGGGAAGGGAATTCAGCGCCAGTTCCTAACGGTCTTGATTAATACCTGTTCTCCTCCCTCCGCCCCTACCCTCCTCCTTCCATCCAGGCTCCTGTTTCCACACCCCCTTTCCTGCATCTGTTTCTCCTCCCTTTCTCCCACTCTCTCCCTCCCACCCGTTTATTCATCCCTATAGAGGCTGGACCTAGATTCCATTTCAAACCCCAAGAAAGCCTGGGTAAGTACCTTTGCTTACAGAGGAACTGAGGCCCATGGAAAGAAGCAGAGAAGATGCCTTCAGCCAAAAACAGGCCATCAGAGACCTAATTTCCCAAAAGGGGTAGGGCAACCCAAAAGTAAGGGATCACAGGAGGCAAAGTGTTATACCAAGTGAGGCCTACACCTCTATGACCGTCATTTTGTCCGCTCTACGTGCCGTCCCGCTCTTCAAGGGGCTGGCTGCATCTCATCCCTGCAGGACTCAACTTAAATGTCACCTTTCAGAGAAGCCTTCCTGCACACCGATCTAAAGAACACTTGCTCCGGGATTCTCTCTCCGCACCACTTCAGCTTCCTCACAGCCTTCGCCATCAACGATTGGAGGGGGGAGGGGGAACGTGAGATTACTCGAGCGTCGCCAGAGAGGAGCGTCGCCAGAGAGGGGCCTCGCCGTCTCGCCCGCCGCTGGAGCCCCTGTCCTGGAGAGCAGTGGCTTGCGGCTGACCCTCGAGGCTGCCGAAATGAGAGGGCGGACGAGGGCGAGCGACGGTCGCCAAGCCCGACGCGTCCCCCGGCGCCGCCCCCCGCTCTCCCGGGCCCGCCTCACCCGTCCCCCGGCACCTCCCGCAGCTTCAGCCCCAGGGCCTGCAGCTGGTTGGCGAAGCTCACGAACTCCTCCTCGCAGCCGCCGCCGCCGCCGCCGGACTCAGGCCGGTTCCGCCGCTCCTTGGCCAGGGCCCGGCGGGCCGCCCGCTCGTCCCGCTTGCGCTCGGCCTCGGCTTTCCGGCCGCCGCTGCCCGGCCGGCTCTTCGCCGCCTGCTTTCGGGACATGGCCTTGGCCCCGCGGCCCGCAGCACCGGGAGGAAAAGCCGCAGGACCGCGGGGCGGCCACTCTGGTCCACAGAAGGGGAAGCGCAGCAGCCGACGGAGCCCAGCGACGGCGACGCTGTCACCACGGCTGCGCCGACTCAAGGCACTCGGGTCACGTGGCAGAACCCCGCCCCCTCCGCAGGGCTTGAAGGTCATAGAGAACGCGCCTGGGTGGGCTAGAGGAGCACGCATCTTTGTTTGCTCTGCTCTTCCCCCTAGCGGTGGATAGTATTCCAAATGAGGAGCCGGGGCGTCCAGAGAGCATAGCAAGAAAAAGAGGCAGATAAGCCAGAGTGGGATGAGAGCTGCGGCAAAAGCGAGGAAAGAATAGAAACTAAAAATTTTAACTCTAGCTGTGAGCCTACAGTTAGGAGAGGCGCTTTCATATTCTTGTTTAATTATCCCAAGTTTCAGGAATCCGAGAGGTTAACTAAGTTCAGGAAGATCACACAGCTCAGACGCAGAGCTTTGCCCTGGTTTCAAAGCTGTACACTTTGTTTATCTACCCTGCCCTTCTCGGTCTCTCTACTTTCCCTCATAACTCAAGGGAGAGGGAGCCTTTGTCCAAAACTGCTGGCTCCTCTGGTCACCTTGATTCCACCCAGGGCGAACAACCTGGGTTTGTCTGGACTGAGGGTCTTCCTGGGACGCAGGCGTACCAGGGTAGTGGGTCACCTATTCCACACCCACCTGCTCTGGAAGCCGACTCCATCCGTGATGGCCTCCACTCCCTCATCCCGGCTTCTCTTTCTTGACTGTTTCTTCCCATCATGATGCCACGGTCTCCTCCTCTTGGCCATCTAAGCAATCTTTGTCACACATCCCTGGAAATCCCTGGAAATGTTCCTGATGTCTGCCCTTAATGATCTCATTTTCTCATTCCACTTACATGTTGCTCTTTGGCAAAAGCCTCCACTTCCTCAGTTTTCATTAATATTTGTATTGATTTTTAATGTGTAAATAACTCCCATTTCAGGCCCTGTGCTAGGTGCCAGGTGTAGTAACACTGAACCAAAGAGATATGGCGATTGTCCTCAGGAAGCCCACATTCTAATGGGACATAGAGCCAAGGACACGGCAATTACAATAATACTCAACAAATGCTGTCAAGGAGGAGCTATCAAGGGCACTGTAAGAAAAAGTGAGTGAAAAATGCAGAAAGCCTTCCCAGAAGAGCTGAGTTCTAAGCAGAAGCTTAAAGGATAAGTAGGACTTGGCCAAGCTAAGGAATTTCCAAGCCAAGGGTGTTGCGTCTCCAACACCGGAGCTCAGTTCAGAGGAACTGAAGGAAGTGAGGTCTAACAGGGCACAGGGCTTGGCCGGGTGAGGCAGGAAGTGAGAGAAAGGCTCAGCACTGGACCGTCTCCTAGGGTGTATGGAAGGGTTTACCCCAAGTCCTCAGATCCATGGGCAGTCCTTGAAGGGTTTTAATCAGGGAACTGACATGATCAGGGTTATGTATAGAAATATGTCTTTGGCTGTAGAGGGGAGAATAGGTTAAAAGTGGGATGCCAGGCAGGAGGCTCCTCCCAGTGTCCAGAGGCAGGTGGCAGGGACTGGGATGGAGGGGGAGAGATGCAGACTGGAAAGGTAGAGTCACACATTAAAAAACGGGATTGGACTGAATTGCTGTGGGACGTTTTACATGCTGCACTGACGTTCCTGCGATTCTTTCTCTGCGGATCCTGCTTGGATTCTCAGGAAGGAAGAGCAAGAGTTGTGCCCGGCTCTGACTCTTCTTGCACAGCCATTCCAAGGTCTGCACTGACCCCTCTGCTTGGATTTAGTGAAGATGGGAGGCAGTGCTGGGAGTGGAAAACCCTCGCACAGGACGGCAGCGACCCCGAGTCTGGTCCAGGTCTGTGACTGACTGACTCCATGATCCCGGGTTAGTTGTTTAACCTCCCTAGTTTCCCTTCCCTCCCCTGTCAAATGGGAATGATAACAATGAAGGCCAAATACAGTGGTAAAGATAATAATGATAAACTTCTATGGTGTTTACTGTGTATCAGGCACTATTCTCATTGCTTTTCAAACACTATCTTGTTCATCATTACAGCAACCCAATGAAACATGTATTATTTTTAATGTGTACTTCATAGAGGAGAAAACTAAGGCACAGAGAGGTTGGGTAACTTTCCCAAAGTCACGCAGCTAGCAGGGAGCAGAACTGGGATTTGAAGCCAAGCCATCTGGCTCCAGAGTATATGCTCTCGACCACTATGTTATACTACACATATAATTGGTTATAAACTGCAAAGAACTCTACATCATACATGAGTTGGTTTCATTATTAACTCTCATATGCTTCCCATATTTGTCACTGATACAGCCTTTCTACCATCCCTATTGTCCCATATCACTCTCACCTGATTTCCTATTTAACTTCCTCTGTGTTAGATCAGATCATGAAGATTTTAGAGCCTGGTAGGCCTGCGTTTCCAACCTTTCACCTTACGTGAGTTATTTAACTTCTGAACCTCAGTTTTCGATTCTGTAAAATGACTACGGTGACATAAGATGGGGCGGGAGAGTTGTAAAGATTAAATAAAAATGCAAAGCCCCAGGCCCCTAGTAACTAGCAGCTTAATGAAGCCTTCCGAATCATCCCACTGGTTGTGGAAGGTTCGGGAGCTCAGGGGTAAACACTGCCACTGCAGACTTCAGAAACCAGGGGGAGAAGGGTTTGCCACCACGAAGCTGGAAACGCAGAACACGTGAAAGTAGTGACAGAAACGCTTGCCCTTCTTGGAGACATCTTTCCTTCCATAAGCCCTCGGCCTGCCAGCCCATGCCTGGAATTTCGAATGAGCCGGCTTCTCCCAGCTGGGGGGCGTGTGTTAGACCAGGTCTCCCTCTGTGTGCCAATCAATACTGCCTATAAATCAGATCTAAGGGCCAGAGCAGAAATTAACTGGAAATTAACTGGATGCTTTACCAACTTCACCAGAGTTCATTTTAAAAAATCATCAAACCTCATTGTGTGGCAGTTAGTACAAATCAGTTTTTAAAAATGTTACTAGAAGAATTTTAGTGAAGAAATGCAGCTTCGGGACTGTAAGAGCATATCATCGAGGCTGCAGGGGAATGAGCTCTCACACACTGCTGTTGGGAGGTAAACCAGTCTGGCTGCTTTGGAGGGCAATCGGGCCGTCTCTGGTGACATTCTAGAAGCCCAATGACCCAGAAATACCACGTCTCATTATCTATCCTAAAAATCTTGTACACATGCACTCGGAGGTATGTCCAAGGATGTTTAAGGCTTAACGGTGTATAAAAGTAAATAATTAAAGGTCATGCAAATATCTACCAATAGGAAAATGGCTTCTTAAATTATGGACCAGGCATGTATTAAATAGTCTGCAACGGCTTAAAAGGTGGAGGTGGAGGGGAAATGAGGTAGACCCAGGTGAGCTCACACGCATATAGCTTCCCTAGACACGAGGCTGCATGGAAAAGCGTTCGCCATTCCAAGCAGCCTTTATGTAACACAGAACAACAACATAAAACAGAAGAACTGTGTGTTTTCAACAGGTACGTGTGTGCACTTAAATATGTAGAAAATGGTCTGGAAAGATAAAGGCCAAATTGGTAAGAGTGAGGAGGGAGGAAAGAGTGAATGTGACCTTGTCTTTATCTGTAATCCTTTTTAATGAGGGCAAAGTAATTGTGTATTATGAATATGATTAATAAAATATTTTAGTAGACTAACGAAATCCAGTCCTTCCTTCCCATTGAAGCCCTATAGCGTTTTGGGGAGGGACCTGTTTTATCAGCTAACTTGAATTTGTAATAAGCGTATTGCCTTTCCTGAAAAGTCGCTATTATAGACTTTATTAGACTCAGTAGCCAGAGGACTTTCTCCTGGCCTGAGAGCCACTTCGGCCACAGCAGCTGTTGCCAAGTAACAGAAGTCATAGTCATGGGCCCTCCCCTCACCATTTATGTTCCTCCGGCAGTGGGAGCTTTATTAAATTCCCACCACACTTGACATCTTTCTGTGAGCCGGCATCTTATGAAATCCTGTTACTAGCTTCTCCCCACTTCATACTCTCCTACTGTAATAATCTCAGCCCTACCACGCACCCTCTTTGAAGGAGACATTTGACTTTGACGTTGACCAAATACCCCTAGAGCTAACGTAAGGGAACTCCCAATATGAATGCCGAGCTCCGTGCCTCAAGTTGTTACAGCTTCTTTCCAGGTGGCCAAGGTAGCTCCGCTGCCCACGGCCACTTCAGCTCAGCAGGCTTGGTGGAGTTCACACGTCAGCAAACGGTAAAGCCTCAAACTTTTACGCACACAGTCCTTACCCTTTGAGGCCGTTCGTACCCCATTTTGGTATGATCTAGAAACAGAGAGGGTTTCTAATCTCTGGAGGATCTCAAATGAAGAATGGGTTCTCCATTAATAAATTACCAGTCTCGATCCAACCTCTACATTATCAAAGTTCCTGGACATTCAAAATTAGACTCAGGAGAAGCTGAAGGCAACGGTTTGGCTGATCAAGCAGCGGGAACAGCTACCTGAAAATCTGTGAAACCCAAGGCCTGCGTAAGGAATGTTAATTACTTCCCAAAGGAATACGTAAAACTCATTATTAAGGATGCTCAGTCTAGGGCACCCTACAAGGTAAAACTTTATTGGACAGATGTTGGTTGTAGTCTCAGTCCACTGACTAATCTATGGTGTGACCAGCATAAGACACCTACCCTGTGAGCGTCCATTAAAAGACCCCTGATAGAAATGGCTCACCAGGTGACCCACTGGGCAGCTGATAAAGTTGTAAGTTTCATGGATTAATGCTGGTGGGAAGGTAGTTCAAGGGCTACCTTGAAAAGGGCACAATTGACTTGTACTACTGTGTGTGCTTAGGACTGTATTTCCTAAGTGCAATCCAGAAAAGACTATCCATACTGCCCCTGGGCATTCTGACTTGTCTACAGGACCTCTCAATGCATGGCAAAGAGACTTTATCCAGCTGCCCCCTTCCTGAGTTTGTAAATTTGTCCTCATCATGGTTTGCATGTTTTCTCATTGGGTTGAAGCATTCCTTTGCCCACAAGCCACTGCTTTGGCAATTGCAAAAATATTATTAGAAAAGATTGGCTGTGGCTGGTGCGGCTCAGTGGGTAGAGTGCTGACCTGGGAACCAAAGGGTCGCCGGTTCAATTCCCAGTCAGGGCACATGCCTGGGTCGCAGGCCAGGTCCCAGCAGGGGATGTACAGGAGGCAACCATACATTATTATTTCTCTTCCTCTCTCCTTCCCTTCCCCTCTAAAGATAAATAAAATATTTAAAAATAAATAAATAAATAAAATCTAAAAAAGAAAAGAAAAGACCCTACCCATGTGGGGCATACCCTCAGAGCCACAGAGTGACTGGGAATGCATAGAGGTGGGCAAAAGTAGGTTTACAGTTGTGAGTACACAAAACACACAGTTTATTCTTGTATTATTATTTATTTATTAATTATTGAATTGTTTATTATTATTATTATTATTATATTTTCCTCCTCTTGCCCACCCCTATACTTTACCGGCCATGCTATGAAACAAGTCTGTGAGGTTTGGCCTATTCTACAGCATCTTCATTGTGCTTATGTCCCTCAGTCCTCTGGACTGATAGAACAAATGGCATTATTAAAACTTAATTGGCAACATTTCTGGAGCCCTTAAAATCAGCTTGGCCCAAAGCACCTCCTCTGGTCCTTCCGAACCTGAGAGCTGCTCCCCCAGGAAACACACACCATCACTCTCTGAAATGGTCACCAGCCGACCCATGCGTTCGGCCCTCCCTGGTTTCGCAGTCAGCTAACTAGAGCAGACGTGCTTCATCCCTGCAAAGGAGTAGTCAGAGCCTTGGACGAAAACCACACCCTGCTAGAACAGTCTCCCCACAGTGCGCTCCCAGGAGATAAGGCAACAAGCCTCACAATTGACACCAGGTGATTTTTGTCTCCTGGAAAAGACACCTTCGCAAATATTCGTTGCGACCTCGATGGAAAGGACCACATCGGGTGCTCTTCTGTGATCCTTGTGCCGCAGAACTTAACGGTGTTGATCCTTGGATTCACGTTTCTCACCCAAAGAAGGCTCCCACTGGGCCTCCGAACTGACTGGAGAATTAAAACTAGAACTAACTAGGAAGTCAGGCGGATGACATCTGACTGGGACAGCGCCCCTGAGGTCCAGGGCCACGTACCCTGCTCCGACCTTGTCACCGATCCTCTTCAGGACAGACCTGCTCCATCATGCGGTACATTCATAGAGCCTCTTAGATGCCTAATAATTCGGCACTCTTGACAACTTCCTAATTACCCAGATGGATATGCTCATCGTCCAGGAGGTTTTTGGAATATTATGGTTAATTGCTCTTCTTAGGCCCATTGTCTTGCTAAAGAGGGTCCACTTAATTAGCTGGTGGCTGGGAAATATCCCTTAGCCACTTCCCGTACTCTGTCCGAAATGGTAACTAGACAGCACTTGGTTAAAAGTCTGTTTCATCTTAGCTTGGAGTCTTTTCCTCTTCTGAGGGCAATTCTGTTGGCCAATAGAAAAGTAATGTTCTAGTGGACTATTCCCAAAATGTAGCAGCTGGGGAAAAATCTCTCCGAATGCTGGGTGTGCCTCCAAAAAGCAAGATGGTCCAGACCTGAAGAGGCCTCCTAGTTATGCCTATGGCCAGTTTCTCCCTGGTCCCCAGGGCCACAGACGAGTTCCAATCCAGCCTTAAAAGTGCCTACCGAGTAAGACTGTTTGATTGGGTCTCTATACTTTGTTCTTTGGCTGATAGCCCCCAACGACCTTTCTCAAAAGAAGGTCTTTGAACGGGGCCAAACCCCAGACAGCTCAAGGTCTCTACAAAGAGCATTTGAAAGTTGCTGCAGGGATGAAGTTTTTCTTGCTCATAGTCTCAGAAGTCATTCGTGTTTAGCCAAGGTTAGCTTTCTGCTGCCAACACCAACCAAAACTCTTTGTGAGTAATTTATGCAAACTTTTGCTTTTTTTCTTTTTCCTCTAAAACCCCTGACTTTTGTTCCCTAGTGGGCACTCTTTGGGTTGCTACTCATATCTGTGTACTCGAAACTGCGGTTCTTTGAGTCCAAGCACAGGCTTTGGCTTGATTGTTGCCTTCTGACAGTTTCAGGTTGACACAAGCTTTGAGTCCTCGGCATCTTGCTCTCTTGCGTCTCTCACCCTATTGCCCTCAAATGAGTCTTTTTTTCTTTCCAATTCGTTCGTCCTGTGAGGACGGGGCTTCCTAAACAAAATTAAATATCGACTAAGGTGTGTCCAAACTGTCACAGACTATACGACACTAGAATTCAAACTAGTGGTATATCACTCTATTTAACGGGCAGAGAGGACGTGTGAAGGCGTCAAATACTCAAGACACAGATCATCACCTCGCCCGGCACCC
>PVKM010044811.1:0-12174 GCA_004027735.1 Carollia perspicillata | reverse complement strand
CCCCCTGATGAGTTTTAAAATTCCTGTTATAGGTTCTCATAAGATTCTCATACTTATTCTTGAGACTGGTCACAGATGCAGTTTTACACTTTTTTGCGTGTGATTATTTGAATTCTCTCTGTGTTATTCACTAGAGTGTAAGGTCTATGAAAGTAGGGGCCATGTTTTCTTTTCCTCATTTTTATATCCAGCACCTAGCACAGTGCCGGACATAGATTAGCCTCTCAGTAAGTATTTGCCAAAGGAAGAAGGAAAGGGAGTAATGAAGGAAGAAAGGTGAGAAGGAAGAATGGAAAAAGAGAAGGGAGGAACGAAGAAAAGAAGAGGACAGGTCAGTCTCTTCTCTACATTTGTCAGTGTGCACCTGCAGCACTGGGTTAGTTTCTGACAGCTACATTTTGAGACAAAAGCTAACTAGAATATACCAGAAAAGTATGTGGAGGCCAAGTTGGGATTCAAGAACCAGACAGATAATAGGATATTTTTTATAATTTCTTCTAATCAAGAGATTTTGCTTTAAAGAAATATGTAATGTACTATTTCATGATGTAAAATATTGAAATCATTTCTTTTTTTTTTTACAAATTAAGGAATTTAGAAGGAAAACACAAGTTTGCAAACAATCTTCAAAATATTTTACTGAACAAAAATACATGCAAAAATTCTTCAGTGTCTCCGTGTATGTATATTGATTAACACCTTTGTTCTCTTTTCCCTGCTTTCTATTTTTATACTAATGTAGTAAAAATAATCTGCTTTAACAAATCTTATGAATAGGCTCCTATAAACATCTGTGGTCTAATTAAAGAGAAAACAGTTCACAATAATTGTCAAAACCATTGTTATATTAAGTAAAATTACTGCCTGATTATTTCTAAGTTTGATTTTTTTGGCTTTTGATGATATTGCATATAAATATGAAATTTGGCTGTATAGTCATATGAAATTTATGAAAATTTATGAAATTATATGAAATTTCATGTAATTTATGAATTTATATGAAAATTTATGAAAATATATGAAATTTATATTTTATGTTTATAGTCATATAGTCATGAATTAAGAGTTAAACTTAATTAGTAATCAGATTAGCTGATAACTGTGAACATTAACAAAGTAACTAATAAATTATAAAATTATCTGCTATAATGGCTATATACTGGGAATTGCAAATTTCCTAAAAGTGGCTGATATTTATTATATATTATAAGCAATAGTTTAAACTTTCATAATTTTTTTCATTTGTACTTCTCTTTCTGTACTTTAAAATTCCATGATACCAAATATAACCCTTTCACCACTAACAAACCTTTGAACTACATATCAGTTGTTTTTTATTTGCTTTTTTTCCAACACCAGTAAACATAGAAAAAGGATCAAAGTACTTGATTCTGGATGAGGAAAGGATATTATCCAAATCCAAGAAAGGATTCATACTCTCTGCAGCATATAGTTCACAGCAGAACATCAAACTGAACCCCTCTCAATCCATCACCAAGAACTCGGTCAGTGACCACACTGAGGGACCAGGAGCAAGCGCTGAGCTCCAACTATGGCCCATCGTGTCGTTGGGGGAGAAGGGGTGCCCTCTCTGTGTGGGGAAGAGGCCTGGACTGAAACATTGCTCACAGAACATGGTTGAGGAGCAACTCTGAGAAATCACATAGGATTGTCTCCCAGCTTCAGACCTTCAAGTAGGTAAAGGACAACGATATGGCAAAAGGAAGAACTGGACTTCAATTACTGATGAAATCTCATGGGATTGTCTTAAAACCCAGTTAAAGTCAGCTCCGATACTGAAAAGATCAGAGTTTGAAGGAGCCAGCACCACAGATTCAAGAGAAAAATAATTCAAATGAACCTTAAGTGAATGGAGGGAATTTAGAGTTGTTCAGGTAGTGGGCAGAGAATAAACTGAAAAATTAGTATAAAATGTTCACATGGACACTATGTAAGGTAATGATGTTAAAAATATGTTGGCTCATTTACATTAATGTATCTTATGAAAGTGTTCTGAAGAAATGAACCTTGACAATAAAAATTATGTGGCTCACTGAGCCAGACCCTTTCATTATCATTCTTGCATAAATCTGGCCATTGGCAGCAGCTATGCAGAATGAGGAATGAAGATTTCAGGTTGCAAAAAACATTTCTCAAATCCCTTTCAAGAAATGTTTTATAAAATGCACTTGGCCATCTCACCTTAATAAATACATTTGTAAACCTGGTTACCAGGTAGCAAGAGGTGATCCTGTTCAATGTTTTCAAGAGGTTTTATGATTGGCAAATATAGTATAAAATTTGCAACGATATTGGGCAATGGGTATACTTACATTGGATAAATGAGAAAGCCCAGCTTATGCAGTGAGTTTCATTAATGCTGACAGTCCTGTATGAAGACTAAGGGCCCCAAGGTTCAGTTTTCCTGTCAAAACTTTTGGTTCAAAATTTTCGGAAAAAATGTTTCTACTCTCACCTCTCTTGGTTTTTAAGGGAGGAGGTATCAAACTTATGAAACATCAAATATTTATTAGTTGACAAGATTAAAAGAAATCCCACTTCAAAATACTGGTGGTAACACACTCTACGATTTGTTTTAAAAATCCACTAATGAGATTTTTTTTAGTGTTTTTTAATAGCCTGTATCCTTGTTGGCTTGAAGCACTTACATTCTACTTGCAGTAACTCTTGGAAGTACACATGTAATTCAACCCTGAATCTAAATCTCTAATCACTTAATTTTGACAACTTGTGTTTAGTGTGTTCTGCCAATAATGTATTAATTAGATGTGACCCAGCATTTCCAGGTCATTGCAGGAAAGCAAACAAAGCTTCAGGGATTAATGCTAAGACTCAACCATCTTCTTGGCTGCTTTGGGATATAAAGGCAGTGGAGACCTAAAGTAATTCTCATAAAGACCAGCTACACAGGAAAAAGAGGGTTGGGGACACATGCATTGCCAAGATTATATGTCTCTATGAATTGTTTACTTTGCCCGAGTCAACCTTCTCACAGTGGTCTTACCAATGCCTCCTACACAATCTGCTGAATTTCTAAGGAAAACACAAAGGACTAAATAAACAACTTTAATTTTGAAAGACAGTTGGTACAGAAAGGGTACTGCTAAAGAATGGAAATGAGTGTGGAAAGCATTTGTGCACTACAGCAAAGAATGTAACTCACTCACTTAAAGGAAAATTATATCACCTGTCCCAGTCACATAGCACTTAGTTGGGGGTAATTGTTCCTCCCAAAATAAATAATACAATGGTATACCTTATCTTGATTATTTGTTACTTCCCCAGTGGCCTCACTGGGGAAAATCCATGTTTATGGACAACATTGATTTGAATCATTGAATTAAATTTATTACATTTAAAATCTTTGTATATCTAAAAATGTAGTGAGATCAACAGGTTTTATATGTTTATAACACTGATGATTAAAGATAAAAACACTAATGAAAAATGAAATCTCTGTAGTATATTTCGGTTTTTCCCCCTTCAAATTTTAGAGAAAAGGGTATCCTGACCTTTTAAACAATCTCTCTGTCAGAAACACTAATTTCCTTCTATATTCAGTGCTGGGCAGGGATGTGGATGTTTTTGCTCTCCCCAACATGTGGTATTGACTTGGGAGTGAAACTTAAATGGGACACAGATGTTTCTTCCCTTAGCCCTCCAAGTCTTGCTTTCAGGCCTGAGGTCTCTGGGTTTTCCTTAGGCCAACCCTGCTTCATAACCTTTTGGAGTTCCTTAAAAAGAATCCACCATTCTGAAAGCATTTTTGAGATATGTAGACTTTGAGAGGACAGAAAGGATGCTTGCTTTGCAAACTCCATAGCAAGGAACTTAAAAAGTAATACAAAATCGTCTAGGCCCTCTTCTTAGAGGTACGCCCACCCTATCTCTTTTTCTAACCATCTTGGCTAGATTTTTTGCTCTACTTCTGGATCTTTCCTTGGAACCCCCAAATAACTTTCCTATCTTTTGTTCAGAGCCATTCAATTCTGCCCATCGTTCATGCCAAACACAGCACATTCAAACACAGCATGGTATTCAGCCAGAGGGCCCTCCAGGTAATAAGATCCATTTGCTCTCTAGGGCCATTTATTGACCCATTAGGATCTCATCTTCCATACTAAGAAGTTCATCCAAGTGATGTTTTTTCCTTCTAAAAATATACAATGTTCTCCCTAAGAGGAATTCTGTAGAATAAAAATTTCTCCATTTCTTTTAACAAAACAGTCACTTTCCCTGATTCAGCAATTCCAATAGCCTATAACTACACAGTGAGAAATGCTAGAGAATGTGACAACCTACAAACATATCCATCAACTCCCTGGAGATTTCTTTTCTAGAATAAATACCAAGAAATTCTAATTTCAATGTATAAATTGCTACATATTTTTGGTCTATCTAGAAGACCTGGTTTTAAACAGAAATTCATCTTTGAAAATGACCTTTGATCACCTGTTATCATTCCTCCATTCCATTCCCCAAGTACCCATATATTTTTAGAAGAAAAGTCTCAGAAAATTCTGTCTCATAAGTTCCTATATGTAACTGCATGTTTAACTGATGTAATTGATGAAATCAGCACTAGATTATGAATCCAAGAAGGGCATTGGTGAAGTGACAAGGAGTGAGGGTACAAAAGGGTGTGGGTTGGGTGGAAATGATGTGTGTTTGATTTTCTAATTGTGTATTGTGACGTCACATTAACTGGGCCTTACACTGCTCATAGTCACAGATTCAGGACCGGCTAGAGCTCCCTCACTAGCTGCGTAGCATCAGAGAGTTACGTCGTTTTTTTGAAATCCAATTTTCTCACTGTAAAAGAGGGATAACTAATCTTGCCTCAGAGCATTATTACATCAACTATGTGAAAGTTATTACATCAACTATGTGAAAGTTTTACAAATGAGAAGACATTAATACACTGCCACTGGATTTTCACAGATGTGCAAAGTGGGCCTCATCTCCCGCCTAGTCTAACTCCGGGTGCCTCTCGGCCAGCTCTCCAAATCATCTGTGCTTAACACTCAACAATAGTCCATGGAAATGTCTTTGATCTGATTTTTCTAAAAATTTGCTGGCTTAGTTCCAGGGCTATGTTCTGTTCTTTCCTAAGCTCTGGGCACTTTTGTCCCCAATAAAAACAAAGAAAATTATGTTTTATGAATATTATTATAATATTAATTTTTATTGTGGTTTTAAAGATAAATTAAAACACGTTTGTGAGCCCCTAAAAGTATCTTGGGGCCTAGTTACTCTGCCTACTGAGCTTGATGAACAAACCAGTTCCGGTGAGCTGCTTGGTCTCGTTTGAGGCTCCAACTTTTCGTTTGTGATACTTTCTCTCCAGGAGTTAAGGAAAACTCTCAACCTGCTCTTTTCTTTATTTCCTTGTTGTACACATTAATTTTCTCTAATCTGTCTCCACAGGCTCAATCCCCTTATCCTTTTATCATCTTGGTTGCTCTCTTTGGGTTCTAGCCAAGGTATTGATGTTTCCTTTCAATAAGAGTAAACTTAGACGTGATACCCTGAGCCACCTGACACAGGCTGAATAAAATGACTCTTTTTTTCCCTCAGACATGTGGAACTCTACTTTTTGAACTTTTCTAAGTGCATTTGTGCTTTTTAATTTCTGTTTGTTTTTAGTAGCTGTCAGGACATATTTAATTTCTTCTGAACTCTTACCCTCAGCTTTTACTGCTTTCCAAATGTCATTGTTTCATTTGTCCCTTTTTTGACTTCACACACAGAATACCCTCAAATCAATAATAAATCAAATACTTAGCCATGGAGATTCAGCATATCATCAACTGTCTCCAAAGTGTAGCCATTAAAAAAGAAAGGAGCAACCCAAGGGACCCAGACTTTAAGAGGGATTACAACAGAATGGCACATGAAATGTAACACAATTCACCTTTCATTGGTTCTTAGTGATCACTAAACTAAAATACTCACTTTCCATTTATCAAAAAGCTGGTTATACTAGTTTTATTCTATTTTATTTTATCAACTATTTACATATTCATTTATGTATTATTTATTTTTTACCCTCAACTCTGGACATGCTTATTGATTTTAGAGAGAGGGGAAGGGAGGGAGGCAGAGAGAGAGAAACATCAATGTGAGAGTGAAACACCGATCAGTTGCCTCCTGTACACTCCCTGGCCAAGGGCTGAATCTGTAACCTAGACGTGTGCCCCAACCGGGAATGGAACCGCTACCTCTCGATTTACAACATGATGCTTTAACCAACTGAGTCACACCAGTCAGGGCATAATTAGTTTATATGTTTATTTTATTTCTTGTTTTTTAATTTGAGGTATTTTTAAAAAATGGTTTTTCTTTGCTTTCTCCACAGTTTTACTGATGAGCATTGGATTAACATCTTTAAAAATTAATATGATGCATTTTTATTTATACTCTGCCTTATCCCAAAGAAAAAATTTAAGGTGGCTTACAAAGATGCATGATATGGCAACAAAAAAAAACATTCAAAATAAATTAAGAAAAAAATTCAAAGAAAAATAATGATAAGGAAATAATTTGGAAAAATATATATATGATAACGTGAGTGTACACTTTTGCTGGAAACAAACAATAGATTTGACTCTAAGCTCAGTTTTCAAATGCTAAGTAAAGCAAATGATGTATGCTTCATCCCCCCCCAAAAAATAAAAAATATTTACTAGATTACATACCTAGGATAAACAGACATAATATCAAATTATTTTTACATGGTAATGTCTCCTTTAAAGGGAAAACAATGTGTTTATTATAGCGCATACCTCTGCCCCATCCCTCTCAAACTTCCCATCTGCTACATATGAATTCTCAGTAACACATGGAAAATTATCAATTATCTACAGCCAGAAATTCTTACCTGCTTTCTATTTTTTTAATTTTTTTAAATTTATTTTTAGACAGAGAGGAAGGGAGAGAGAGTGAGAGGGAGAGAAACATCAATGTGTGCTTGACCCTCAAACACCCACTACTGGGGACCTGGCCCATAACCCAAGCATGTGCCCTGACTGGGAATCGAACCAGCGATCTTTTGGTTTGCAGGCCAGCGCTCAATACATTGAGCCACACCAGCCAGGGCTCTTACCTGCATTTTGAAAATCACCAGGACTGTTAGACTGTGCAATGCCAACCTATAAGGTACTATTTAGAGATTACATGATAAAATCAAAAATTAGGAAAACCCAGAAAAGTATCAAGAATATATAGAAGAATATTAAGATGCCTGTTAGTTAACAGAGATAATAACCATTAACACTTTGCTCCTTTCCAGTTTTATCTCTTTAAAGACAAATTCCTAAAGTGAAATTCTTGCAGCAAAAGACATATATATTTTTTAAACATAATTTGTCAAATTATCCTTCAACCCCTTATATATTTGGGTGGCCATTTCAGTTCTTCCCTGCTAATTTTATGACTCAGTTTCTTTATTTATAATATGAAAATAATATTACCTTGTATTAACGACATTAATATATTATCTCAGTTTCTCAGTATATATTATGTTCATTGTATGAATATTATGTTCATTGTATGAACATAATATATACTGAGAAACTGAGATAATATATATGTTCATTGTATGAACATAATACAAGAACCTTACTACTTCATAAGGTTATTTTAATTGTTAAATTAATTAGCAACATATCAAATACTTGGAGCAATGTCATACACATTTTGCTACTATTATTTGCAAATTTTTTAGCTAAAAATTGTTCCATTTATTTCATAGTTATTAGGGATATGGGATGCATTTTATATATTCATTGAACATTTTTGTTTATTTTATTAATTGGCTATTCAGGTCTTTATAATAATTTTCTAATGGTTGCTTGATTATTCTTATATATTTTATGCCCTCTTTGTATACTAAGGATATTAACCTTGATCTGACAAAAATTTTTCAAACATTTCTCTCGTTTCTTGGTTTTTCAATATTAATTTTATGTTTTTATGCATGCACTTTTTAAAATTTTTTATTAAGTCAAATAACCAAGATTTAGTGAATGGTTATTTCTTTTTAGGAGGTGTATGAATTTTCTGTGGTTGCTATAAGGAATGTCACAAACTGAAGAGTATAAAAATAACAAATATTTTAATATAATTTTCTCATCGATCTGGAGACTAGAATTCCAAAATCAAAGTGTCGGTAGGGTTCGTTCCTTCTGAAGAAGGCTTTGAAGGCAAATCTAATCTGTTCCCATGCTTTTCTCCTGGCTCCTGGTAGTTGCCCATGATCCTTGGCATTCTTCGGTTTGCAGATGCATCACCTTAATGTCTGCCTCCTTCTTCATATGGTCTTCTCCCCTGTGTGTCTGTGTTTGTGTGTTCAGATAGTTCTCTTCTTATGAAGACACCAGACCCATCAGGTTTAGGGGCAATCTTAATCCAGCATGACCACATTTTAACTTGATTATATCTTCAAAGACCCTATTTCCAAATTTGTCACATTCACAGGTTCCAGGCAGATGTAAGTTTTGGGGGGACACTATTCAACCTAGTAGAGAAAATTACCTTCTATCCCAAGATCACAAAGATATTCACATGCGTTCTATTTGTGTATTTATTTTTACATTGTTCTTCAGTCTATCTGGCTCTCCATTGTTTTTCTGATATAATTAGTCATTAATCATTAGTCATTTAGGCTGCAGTACATTACCTTGAAATGTAAGAGTCTTCAGTCTTTTAAGTGATGATAAAAAATAAAATATCAATTTACCATTTAAGTAAAACCTAAGCAATTTCACACACACAGAAATAAGAAAAATTTAAGAGGAAAATGTGATGATCCAGGACTTGCCTAGGAAATATCAAGGTTGATTTCCATTGCCCATTGCCAAAGAAGTACTCCTCACTCTTGTACATCTTAGCATTTACTAGACAATCCTCACCTGTTTTCCCCTCACTAAGATTTCATAGTTTTATGTGGATAAAATCACACTTTGACTTAACAGGACATGCTCAGATGAACAGAAGATATTTGTAGTACAAGAAGCACTTTGCTTTTTTTTTTTTTTGTCTTCGATTACCACATGTAATCATGGGGTAATTTCATGTCACATTTTCCCTCAGATCTAGTTTTCAAATGCATGAACACTGCACCAGGTGTTCTGGCTTTATTCATTTCTATATATTGTCCCTCATCATTCTGGAGTGGTTGTACTGAGAGGACTTTGCTTATTCTCCGTATACCTTCCTGTAGTGATCTTCAATTATTCCAGCATCCATGGGGTTCCCTCCTTAGGTTGCCATGCTGCGTTACGTTACTGTCAGTAATGCCTTGTGTTTTGATTCTCCACAATAGTAAGAAACATACATCTAGTGTCTAGACTATCATCCTCTCTATCCTGCCTGAAATGGTTGTGCATAGACTGGCATGTTAATTTATCATGTATCAGTTCTCTTTCTTTTTCTGGAGATCTGTGTAATACTTCTGTTAAAGATTTTAAATGGTTGTATATCCCAATAAAAACTACTTTGTTGGGGAAATCCCATTTACTGCAATATTTTCTGGATTGTATAACTGCCACTTAACATAAGATTTAAGGTGTTCTTCAAATTGATATATGCATTTAATATTAATCCACCTAACATTGAAGTTGGAAAAAATATTGTATTTCAACCAGTTGCTAAATACAACAATGAAAATTCTCCTAGATTTGGACCTCTATATGCTGGGAAGAAATAAAACTTAAATCAACAGGCTAATGTTAAATTAATTAAATATTAAAACAATGCAATAAAAACCATTCTGGGCATTATTATCCACCTTATCAATCACTTTAATCTTTTATATAACTTAATTTGGGCTATAAGTAGCTAAGGAATTTTAGGACACATGGGCATTAGAACTACTTGGGTGTGGGTTATTTTTATATGATTGTATCTAAACGTTGTTATCTTTAACCAAAAGAGTATATAACTGTATGCCAGGCCCCATTCTCTACTGTGTTTCTTCAAATCCATCAGCAAAGCTGTCCCTATATAAATATTATCCTACACTGTCTGGGCTCCCATTGGTTTTTCTGCATCACTGTCGTCAACCCACAGTTACTGAGCTCAATAAGGGGCTTTCCTTTGAAACCAGTTTGTACTGGCTGGCAGAGAATTTTGGTTCTGTGAGAGACTATATGTCTTAAATGGAATATTCAGTCTAGCGGTATCAACAAATTTCTATTGTTTCTGACCTACAATCAGAGTGCTGTGAGGGCCTGGTTACCATCATGACCCATCTACTCTATTCATCCAGCAAATAACTATTGAGCAGCTACTATGCTCCAGGCCAGGTTGCGGCATTTATGAACAAAATGGAACATCATTCCATTTCCCACTCTTACAGAATTTACCTTGTAGTAAATTTAACTCCACCTGAAAATTCTATAACTACCCAGGACTAATGTTCCAAAAGAGTTGTTCAGAGTAGCAGAAATACCAAACTTTTTATTTAGATCTGATAAGAATGACTTTTTTGGGTACAATGTGATACATATGAGATTTTATTCAACTAAAAGAAGGAATAGAGTCCATATCAATATTTTAATAATAGTATAAAAATCACCACAAGCGAAAATGTTACTTGTCACTGAGTATACAGAAATTATGTTAGATCAGAGCAGGAAGTCTTTTCCAGTTGGGCCCTCTTTAGCACTTGGATGAATATGGTTCATTAATGGTGGAGTTTAAAAGCAGCAATGCATGGCACAAATCAGCTGGCTTGAACTGAGCTTCTTTGAAATTCTAGACTATTAATAAGAACATCACCAAACCAAATAATTTAGCCCTTTAATTGTTTCTGTCCAACAAGTTGAATGCTAAATGACAGGGGAAAGCATCCTCATAAACAATAACGATGCATGTCTGATGTCGGCTACAAGGCCATCCAGAAATAATCCCTCACCATTGCCTTGCTCAGCTGAGCAGCTGCCACTTCCCTGGCCCAACTTTTACTGTTGCAGAGCTGGGCAACACAAACAACAGCCCTGCACCTGCTGCCAGGCCTGCCAGAGAGATGGTGGTGCCATCACTCAAGCCAGGAGGACCAAGACCATAAAGTGCAGGCGCACAGCCTTGCTAGCTCAGCTGCTCTTCTCCCTGGTGCTGCTCTCCTGTCAGACCAACAGCCAATTCACTTTGTCTCACAACTGTGGTGTGGGCATAGAGCGCATCACGAGACAGAGACAGACGGACCATCTGGAGATACAGATAAATCTGGACAGGTCAGTTTCATTAATTTCCCATGGGAGGAAAAGTAGAACTTTTGTTAGGGCCACACATGGACTCCCTATTTCAAATGCCTGTTCTCTGGGTTTTTTTCTTTTTTGTATTTTCATCTGTCATTTTCCTTTGTCGGCACAACTGTGCCTAGATGTAGCCTTGTTTATCTGGAGCTAAGAGTCTTTCATGATGCTTCATAGCTCCTCGGTGATTTTATTGACATCCAGGCTGTGAGTGCCACTCCTGTCCAAACGACTCTCCCAAACCATAACTTCAGTTTTAAATCCTGGTACTTTGGCACAGCAATCAACCATTGACTTTATTCTGTCTAACCCCCCAGTTTTAAAGATGAGAAAACTGAAGCTCACACAAAGAAGCAGTTAGTAAAACCAAGATTACAACGTGGGCCCACAACCCCCAATCCAGCGCTTCATCCCCTCACCCCCGTTCTGTCTCGGAGACCTCTCATTAGAAGTTATCCTCTCCCTTTATTTTGATTTTTATCCCTATTTCTGTTTTCCAGGAGGTCATTAACTCTTACATGCTTTTCTAACACTTTCTTGGCTTAATACTTTCTAACACTTACTTTCTTTTTCTAACACTTTCCAAATTCTCAAATTCGCCTAAGGAAACCACTTAAAAATTACATCTTAATAATCTTTATAAGACTTCTGTTTTTTTTTTTTTGCAATTACTCACACTGAAAATTCTTTAATGGTTTCTTATTGCCTCAAATTAGGTCAAAAGGAGATCCCACTTACCATGTCTGCCTGTCTCCAGTTCCCTGCTCCTGAACAGCTGCTCATGCTTTTCCATATACTGCTCCTTCTATTTGAAATGACAACCCCACATCTCTGCCTGCCAGTAGTATCTTTCTGAGCTTTCAAGACTCTGAAATCAGTTGTCACCTTCTCCATG
>PVKM010044810.1:0-12129 GCA_004027735.1 Carollia perspicillata | reverse complement strand
GTGGAGAAGAGGCCAGTCTTTCCTAGAATGAGTTTCCATTTATTGGTATTTTTTAAATTTGGAGAAGCTTTGAGAGAATTGTATAATCCCATTGCCAGCCCTGTTTCCCCATTCTCTCTTAAGCTCCCAATTTACTCTGTCTTTTGTCCTTATCATTCTTCTAAGATTGCATTTATTCAGTCACAAAACTCAATGGTCAATTCTCAGTCCTACTCTTATTCAACTTTTTGGCAAAATTTGATGACATTTCTCTCATCTTCCTTTTTGAGAGTACACAGCTTTCTTCTTTACATCCTTCTTCAGTGGTCCTTTATAAGCTTTGCTAACTCTCTCAATTTTCCAGACCCCCTAAATGATGGAATGCTATATGGTTCAGTCCTCAAACTTCTTTGCCTTCTACATTTGTCTTCATGTAAATACCATTTATACATTAAATTTATAACACCAGCCTAAACATTACTCCTGAAGTCTGGATCAACTAACTCCCATTTGGAGCTCCAACAGGCTTCTCAAATGTAACATGTCAATTACTAATTTCTTATTTTTTCTAAAGCCTGACAGTCTTTTTGCTCCATTCATTTTTTTTATTAGAAGCCATTCTTGTTTTCCTTACAGCTGTCTTTCAAAACTAACAAAAAATAAGAAAACAAGCAAGTAAAAAACAGATCCAACTTAAAATGACCACATATTAAACTCCTGTGAGAAGTTTTCACAACTTCCCTAGTATGACATTGCTCTCAGTTCCACTAGTGCGAAAGAGCTTAGAGGATGGGACTAGGAGAATTTACTTCACCTGGGATCTTGATGGGAAGGTACATTCATTTTTGAAATTTTGTTTAAATGTATTGGGGTGATATTGGCTAATAAGATCACAAGATATCAAGTGTACATTTCTATGGCTCTAGATCTGTATATTCCACTGTGTGCCCACTACCTAAAGTCAAACCATTTTCTGTCACCATATATTAGGCCTCTCTCCACCCCCTACCTCCAACCCGCTTCCCTGTGGTAACCACATTGTTGTCTGTGTCCATGAGTTTCAGTGTTGTATCCCATATATGAGTGAAATTATATGGTTCTTAGCTTTTTCTGACTGACTGACTTCACTTAGCATAATATTCTCAAGATCCATCCATATTGTCACAAATGGCAGTATTTAATCTTTTCTCATGGCTGAGTATTATTCCATTGCATATATATACATACCACATCTTCTTTATCCAATCCTCTGTCAAAGGACATTTTTATTGTCTTCATGTCTTGGCCACTGTGAATAATACTGCCATGAACAGAGCAGTGCATATATCTTTGAGAATGCATGTTTTTGAGTTTTATGGGTAGATAGCCAGAAGAAGGACTACTGGGTGATATGGTAGCTCTATTCTTAATGTTTTTAGGAACCACCAGATTGTTTTCCATAGTGGCTGTAGCAGTTCACATTCTCACCAGCAGTGAATGAGGATTCCCTTTTCTCCACAACCTCTCCAACAATTATTATCACTTGTCATGTTGATAGTAACCATTCTAACAAGTGTGAGATGGTATCTCATGATAGTTTTGATTGGCATCTCCCTAATAGCTCATGAGCTTGAACATTCTTTCATATATCTGTTCATCATTTGTATGTCTTCTTGGGAGAAGTGTCTGTTCAGATCCCCTGCCATTTTTTTCAACTGAATTGTTTGTTTGGTTTTGAGTTTTATGAATTCTTTATGTATTTTGGATATTAAACCTTTGTCAGAGCTATCGTTTGCAAATATCTCTCATCTGTTTGGTTGCCTCTTTGTTTTGTTGTTGGTTTCTTTTGCTGTGCAGAAGTTTTTTAGTTTAATATAGTTCCATTTATTTATTTTTGCCTTGACTCCCTTGCCTTTGGAGTTACATTCATAAAACATTCTCCACAAAAAAGATCCATAAGTGTAGTACCTATGTTTTCCTCTATGTAATTTATTGTTTCAGACCCTATGTTTAAGTCTTTGATCCAGTTTGAATTAATTTTTGTATGCGGGGACAAACTGTAATCTAGTTTCATCCTTTTGCATGTGGCTTTCCAATTTTCCCATCACCATTTATTAAAGAGATTTTCTCTTCTCCATTGTGTGTTTCTCACTCCTTTGCCAAAAATTACCTGCCCATATCCATGTGATTTTATAACTGGGCTCTCAATTCTGATCCATTGATCTGTGTGTCTGTTTTTCTTCCAATACTATGCTGTTTTGATTATCGTAGCTCTGTAGGATAAGTTGAAATCAGGTAGTATTATACCTCTGGCTTTGTTCTCTTTTCTCAAAATTGCTTTGTCTATTTGGGGATTTTTTTGTGGTTACATATAAATCTATGATTTTTTGTTTTATTTCTTTTAAAACTGACATTGGGATTTTGATGGGAATTACATTAAACTTGTATATTGCTTTAAGTAATATGACTATTTTAACTCTATTGATTCTTCTAATCCATCAACACAGAACATCTTTCCATTTCATTGTATCCTTTTCTATCTATTATAGTAATGCTTTGTAGTTTTCAGTATATAGGTCTTTCACACCCTTTGTTAAGTTTTTTCCTAGGAATTTTATTCTTTTGGTTGCAAGTGCAAAAGGAATTTTTCCCATTTCTTTTTCTGATGTTTCATTGTTAGTATACAAGAAAACAGTGGTTTTTGTATAATAATTTTATATTGTTCAACTTTGCTGTATTTGTTTATTGTTTTTAATATTTTTAGTGGAGTCTCAAGGGTTTTCTATGTACAGAATCATATCATCTTCAAAAAGTGATGTTTACTTCTTCCTTCCCAATTAGATGCCTTTTATTTCTTTCTCTTGCCTTATTACTCTAGCTGGGACTTCCAGAACTATGTTGATTAAAACTGGTGAGAGTGGACACCCTATTCTTGATTTTAGAGGAAAGCTTTCAGTTTTTCATCATTGAGTATGATATTGGTGAGGGTTTGTTATATATGAACTTTTTAAACAGATTTTTAAAAGATTTTATTTATTTATCTTTAGAGGGGAAGGGAAGGAGAGAGGGAGAGAAATATCAATGTATGGTTGCCTCTCATGCGTCCCCTGCTGGGAACTGGCTGACAACCCAGGCATGTGCCCTGACTGGGAATCAAACCACGGCTGTTTGGTTTGCAGGCCTGAGCTCAATCCACTGAGCTACACCAGCCAGGGTGAACTTTTTTATGTTGAAGTACTTTCCTTCTATTCCTATTTTATTGTGTTTTAATCATAAATATATGTTGTATGTTATCCAATGCTTTTCTGCATTTTTTGGTAAGATCATATGATTTTTATGTGTTCTTTTGTTAATGTGGTCTATTACATTGATTGATTTGCATATGTTGAATTGTATATGTCAGATTTATAGTATCAGCCTAAACATTACTCCTGAACTTTAGATCATCTGTCTGACTTCCATTTAGAGCTCTGACAGGTTTCTCAAATGTCATGTGTCCATTACCAAATTCTTATTTTTTCTGGAGCCTGACAGTCTTTTTGTTCTATTCAGAATAAAAATTAAAGTGTAATTTCCCACTACTTCTCTGACCTCATCTCCTACTACCACTGCTTTTATTTTATCCTACTACACCAAGTACAATTGTATCTTTATACTTGCTGGTCCTTTGCCTGGAATCCTCTTCCCCAAGATAACTATATGACTTAATTCTCTTCCTTTAGGTGTCTTGGGAAATAATTTTCATCTTAGAAGTGTTTCCAGACCACCTTTATAATATAGAAATGTTCCCCACAACACCCCATCACTCTTTATTCCATTTTCCTAATTTACTTATTTTTGTTATACTTGTGGTCCCAAATACAGTTTTTCTTTCTTCCTCCTTCCCAAATAGAATGTTAACTCCATGTATGTAGAGACTTTGCTTTGTTTAATTCTATATGTACAGCTCTTAGAATAGTCCTTGGGTCATAGTAAGCATTCAATACATATATTTTCAGATCTTTTCTATACATAGAAATGCCGCCTTAAAAATTATTTGGATAATGTCCTCTCAATGATTCTGCCGGTTGCTGTCTTAGTAATATGTCCTGAAGATCTTTCAACATAAGCAAATATAGATCTTAATCATTTTTAATAGTCTCAGAGTGTTCCATCGTATGAAGGTGCCATAACTGATTTATTCAAACTCAACCAATGACTGTTGGATAGTTTTAAATTTTTTGCCTATTTCAAACAGTTCTGTAATGAATAAGCTTACAGTGAAGTCTTTTTGTAATTCAGTTTGTCACACAACTATTGAGTATCCGCTACATGCAGGTCATTGGTCTGAGCAATGGATGGCAAGCAGAAACAAATGGGACATGGCTTCTGCATTCAGGAAGCTCCTGACATGGTCAGGAATATAGAGCTTGATAAGTGAGAATGAGATATTTTACAGAACTGTGAATACCACAAGGTTGTTAAAGAGGTGTGATGTGCAAATAGAATTCAGGGATAGGAACTACTGGAAGGGATAGAAGAAGGTACAGAAAAGCTTTCTGGAAAGTTTACACATTTAAATGGGGCTTTGATAAAGTTTTTACTCAATTGGAAGAGGGGCTGGAATAGAGAGTGCCACATATTCAGAGGATGGAGACAACTATTGCTAGGTTATTAGCTCTCTGATTTGGCTAGAACACAAGGTGGGGCAATAAAAAGGCCAGAAATGTAGGCCAAGGCAGGAACACATGGCAGGCCCTAATCATTATCAAGCCAAAGGACCCAGGGACAGAAAATAACAGAAATAGATCCACTTATCTATCAGACTTACCTATCAGACTTTTTTCTTTTGGGAGAAAGAATTGACATGGACTTTCCTGGCTTGTAAAATGCAGAATCATTATTTCCAGATGATCTGGTTATTTGAAGAGAAACTGAAAATCTATATTTTATTAGTAGTTGCAGAATAGCTACAAAGATGTGAATTGCAGCATGGGGAACATAGTCAACAATCTAAAGATAACAGGATATGGGACCAGGTGGGTGATTAGAGCAGCCAGGGAACCACTCTGTGGAGTGCATGGTTAAAAACGAACAAACAAAAAAACTAAAACAAAAAGAAACTAAAGACATAATTTCAAGCCTGGCGAAAATAAACATAACATGTAAAAAAGTGAGACTATTTAACATTTAACTGCTGGCTATTCATTTATATTTTTCAAAACCTTTTTTGTGAAATACAGAACAAAATAAACAATATTAAAACCCCTAATCCACCCGATATTAATAGGCCATATGTATCCTATGAGGTACTAGTTTGTAAACTCTATCCCCTAATATGGTAAACTTATTTGTTTTCAGACATTGAACCACACAAAAATATTCTATTTTACATCACAACCTAATATATACACACATTTAAACATATGGAAGTGAAGCAAAGCTTTTAGAAAACAATACTTTACACTAACACTTTACTTAACTGAAAGGGAAGCACTCCAATCTAGTCTGGTTCAGTGTAGTTGATTCAATTTTAAAAAGCAATGCTTGTCTTAGTGTACTGAATTGAATTCAACACTCACAGCGGTCACAAACTTATTGAAAACACTATCTTGACTACGATGCTTTTTTGCCAGCTAAATCTATGTTATTTTGTAGTATCTCTTAAGAGTTGTCTTCTCAGGTATTTAGGATTGAGGGAGCCAGGTAGAATATAAATAGCTCTGGGCAGGATCTGCTCTTTTCTCTTAGACACACAGTCTAGACAAACATAGCAGGCGTTCAACAATTGGATGTTGGGACTGGGGCCTCTGGGAGTCTTTACAAGTCAGTTTTCATGCTGTGAGTCCCAGGGGCCTTATGTCTGTAATCCTATTTCCTGATTCAGCTGATAAAATGGTCAGTGGACTTCAGTTAAGAAACCCAGCTCCCCTTTAACAATGTATCCATGAACTTGAGCCAGAAATGAAGATCTTCATGATCTTGAGGCTAAATTGATTATATTGACCACTACTCCAGTTCCTATCCCAAGCCCAGTTCATGTCCCAATTGGTAGATTCATCATGAAGGATGAGTCATACCAGGCCCTAGCATTTTAAGCTTTGTGTGGTAAGAACCTTTTCTGGTTATGAAGAAACACAAGTGATTTTAGTTACCTTGGAATTAACTGTAGCCTAGAACACTCAATATTTGTCAGGTCATGTTGCAAATGAGCTACTGTATTAATAATGGATATGTAACCATCACAAATATGGCAAAAAGACATTTTCAAAAAGAGGATTATCTACATTGACAGGAAAGGAATACAAGCTCAAGAAATTAATATTCTCACCACTTCCTGGCCTCTCTTTGCTTTGTATTACTTAGGGATCTCTGGTGGCTTGACTGAAATCCTCCTGCCCTGCAAAACCTAGTGTGATGAGCTTCTGGAATATATACCCCTCCCCCATATCAAAGGAAGTCTCTGTTAGAAGAGTTGACGTTTCCCCTCTAATTTCTGGGTTAATGGCAAGAACTATATGCAAAGGCATCTTTGTTTCAGTGGGAAAACCTAAGACATATTTGGTCTTGATTTTCATTAGTTGCAGGTGTACTCTGCATCAGAGCAGCTGAGAGAGTGAGAAAGAAGCCAGATGCAGAATAGATCCAGGGCAAGGACTGAAATACAGAATGTTTTACTTCTTTGTTTTGCTAACTGTGCAATAATACCTGGACAACATTTATAATGTATTATTATATTATTATACATTTATTTTTTATTTTCATTATTTATTATTAAGCACTTGCTGTGTACAAGACTAGTGGATCCAACCCTCTTGTCCATTCGAATCCCCTGCAGAGCTTTTTAAAACTACTGCTGTCGTGCCCTCACCCCCAAAGATTCTGATTTAATTGGTTGTGGGTGAGTCCTAGAAATGGCATTTTTTTAACAGCTCCCAGGTGATTCAAATGTGTGGCCAGAGTTGAGAACTACTGTGTTAGCTACTGTTGTAGATCTTTTCAATTATTAACTAGTGCACTCCTAGTATTAGGTCTTTAAAGTTCGAATTATCATTATTCTCAACTTTCACTGTAGGAGATCATTCTGTGTGGCGTTGGTCCAGCCCCCAGTGGCAAAAGTTTAGCACAAAATAACTTCCTAAAATCCATGCTAAACCTTCCTAGGACGAGTGTAACTGGTCCAACCACTTTTGCCTTTTTATTTGCAAATATCCCTCTCCTGTGATGTGATTAGTGGCATTGGCTCCTTTGTTTTCTGTAAAAGGTAACTACCTAAAGCAACCTGTGCATAGTAAATGAGGACCATCATGTAATGTGCTGAGAAACCCAATAAAGGCCGGTCATGGCAAGGGCCTCAGCTTTTGCTCACCTTGAGAGAAAAGCCATGCCCGCCCTTTTCCTCCACCGGACTTGGTAGTCCATTTGAATGTCTCATTTCATCTATAATAATGCTGACACTGTGGGCTGGTGTCCTCATCATTTCACAACAGAAAATAGAGGTGAAGAGAAGTTAAACATCATGCCTGTGGTCAAATAAGCTAGTAAGGGGTGGAATCCAAATTTAAATTCAGATAGTTGGATTCAAGAAGGCAAAAGAAGTTTAATGCAAAGATCAAGGGAGAGAGGAATGCTTCTTGCTAAGCTTTTGGGGCAAAAGAAGCAGAAAGATGACTATTGAGGAAGATGATAAGGGGAGAAATAGGATGTTAAAGCCTCTGTAGGACTGGCTTCAACCTGTGTATGTGCTTGGAAGGGTCCCATACTTAGTTTAATGCTCTGTTGTTGCTGTTTAAAAAATTTTAATACACTTCAAACAAAGAGACCCATGTTGTCATTTTGCATTGCACACCCAAAATTATATGGCCAGTCCTGAGTATCAGACTCATGGACATAGAATTCTGGACATTTTCTCTAGTTTGACTCATGTGTGTGATAAAGTAGGTGATTGCTTCTAGGAGTAATTTCAGTGAAGCAGAGACCACCTATACCCTTCTTTGAGAATGCTTTTCTTAAAGCTGGGAAAGCAAACATCAACTCTGACAGGGAGCAGCAGGAGTTGCATATGCTCACATGCAAAGAGGAGAGGGGTGATGTGGGGGAACCCAAAGAGACATGTCATGTTCTGAACGACAAGTTCTTCTTTCTTCTAAGCACTGTTTTATGTGGTGTACATACATTTTTCCTTCAATTTTTACCCCATTCATTAAATAAACACTTTTATCCCTCTTTTAGGATCAGGGAAATGAGATACAAAGAGGTTTAGTAACTTATCCAAGGTCACAGAAAGGTCTATAAAAGGAAGAACTGAGGTTTTAACCAGATTTGTCTTTCTTCACTGCTCTTAGAACATATCGGACCTTATGTGTTCACCTGAGCTTCTGACCATTGCACTCTCCAGATATGCTTCTTACTTATCTCCTCTTAATAATTCCTGAATGTGGAGGGAGGGAAGGAGTCAAGTACCATATGAAAAGTTTAAAAATGACCAGGAGCCAAGAGACCCAAGTTCTTGTTCAGTTCCATCTCTGCTGTTTACTAGTAAGATAACTCTAACCAAGTCATACTAACTCATTTATTTTTATTGCATCATCACCCATTCAATAGTCATGGGGAATCTTTAATAAGCTAGGCACTGTGCTCCTTTCTTGACTGTCAACAGGAAATAAGAACAGATCTTTTTCTCCTTGGGACATACCTCATTTTAAAAATAGATTTGAAGTACTTAACTACTAGCTTCAGTTTCCCTGTTTGTTAAAAAGCAGGTAGGTATATGTGAGTTGGGTTGAAGATGGGGGTGAGGGAAGATAATAGCTATTTAAATTATAAATCGAAGGATTTAGTGAGATGTTTCTGTGCAAATATGATTTGTTATTACATATTCCCCCTTACACAGGTTGGGCTATTTACTGAGTTCCTAAGTTTGACTTATGATTACATTGCCAGCTGCCTGCTGTTTGAATCCTACATTTTAAGACTGAGGCCAAATTCTATCTATTTCAATTGATTTATTTTTCTGGAAGTATGTAAAATTGAATCATAATGAGGATGGTGATTCTAAGAGCCTCTATGGAGCACATGATATGCCAGATGCAATGATGGCAGTTATTGCATCAGCTCATTCAATTTAACTCTTACCAACAGCCCAATGAGATAGGGACATTGTACAGGGAAGGAGATTAAAGTAGGGGAGGAGTAATAAATTATTCAGTATCACCCGGATACTAATCTTAAAGCAAGTATTCAATCCGTACTTTGCAGGGCTCTTAAATACTCTTGCAATGAACCAATTATTTAGCATTTCTATTATTTAAATATATTATGTATACATGTTTATATTACATACAAATATTAATATTTACCTTACACTGTTGTTGCATGTTGATACAGCTCCATTTATTTAATACCCAACTTATGTTGTTATTGAAACTTGTTATAGAACACATGTTGTGAGTTAACGTCCAAGCTCTTAGAGGAAGCTGTCATTTAAACTTAATGTCTTATGCAGCATTTTAAATCATGTCTCATGGTATAGATACTAAAATATTGACCAAAATCTAACTTGAAAATATACTATAATATCTAATCTCATTTTAGGTAAAAAAATCTACAAAATACTTTATGTGAGACCATGTTTCCTCTTGGTTTGCCATCAAGTCTTTGTTGCCCAAAGTTCTAGAATTTTATTTAGAAAAACAGATTAGTTAGTTTTAGCCCAACAAAACAGTAGTTAGTGTTATTGAGCACTTTCCATATCCCCAGATATTGCCTAATGTTCTAAGTGCTCTACCTGCTTGAAGCCATTTAATCTTTGTAAGTAAAGTGGATATAGTGCCCTTTCCTGCCTGGCTTATTCTTTGGGATTTATACTTCTTCCTTGGAGCAGCACCAGCACCTTAGGGGAAGCAGGTGTTTCCAGCTTCTGAATAAGTCTGATTTGTCTCCTATTTTCTTGACAGCAGTTAGTGTAGGAACCAAGGCCTAAGACAACCAAACATTCCTGGACAAAAGAATGGGTTCAGGAAATGGCATACGACTTAGTGCAAGTAAGAAGACTGGGTGGGATGTTTGCGGGGGTCATGGGAAAAGAGAAAGCCATGAAAAAAGATGTCCTCCTCTGGCTATAGACATAGTCATGGCAGCCTTCCCACCACTGGCTCAAAGATGAAGCCAACAGTGATAAAAAGGGAGAGGTGAGAGACTCACAAAGAAAACAGAGCCTCAGTCCAGATTAGTCACCCTATCTGTGTAACTTTTCATATATGTGAGACAATAAATTCCATTTATCTTTTAAGGTATGTTGAAATGGATTTTTTGTTTCTTGGCTTCAAAACCATTGCAACTCTTCCATGACTACTGTTTGTTATATTATGATAATATTAATATAATAAGGTATACCAAGAATTAAAATATAAGAATATAAAAAATTCTCTGGGAAACTTATATATCACATTTGCATGGTGCTTGATATTTTTAAAAGCACCTATTATACATTTTAATTTTGTTGAGTTTCTATAAGCTTAAAAAATTAGGTGACACAGATATGATTGCACTGGAATTATATTTTACTCAGGAGATGGGTTCTAAATATACAGGGTGAAAATTGTGTATAGTCAAAATTATCCTTTGGAATCCCATACTTCAATAAGTCAGTTTTCACTTTTTCTTTTCCATTCATTCCATCAGTCAAAAATATTTATTGAGAAACTTCTATGAGTCACAAAGAAGGTACAGAGTGATGATAAGGTCTCTGATCTTATAAAATTTACTTTCTAGTGGTTGAGAAAATTATTAAAAAAGACAACTGAGCTCACAAAAAGGTTGGGATTATTGAGATCAATAAGAAGCAGAGGACTTTTGTTGAAGGTAGTCAGGGAAAGCCTCTATGAGAAGTAACTGAAGGATGAGAATGAGCTAATCTATTGTTGACAAGTGGCCAGGGAACATTCTAGGCAAAAGGAAGAACAATGATGACAAAGACCTTAGTCAAAAAACTGTATGATGTGTTTGAGAAAGAGAACAACAGTCTACCTGAACAGTAGTGAGTGATAGGGAAAATATAAGAGATGAAGTCACAAAAGTAAGCAATCCTTAAAATATGCAAAATATTTCTGCAGGGCAAGGTATGGGAATTTTTATTGTATATTAACAGGAATAGAAGGCTGACCCATTAAAAGGCTTAGAGCAAGGTAATGGTATGCTCTGATTTGGTATTTAAAAATAATTACTATAACAAGGGATAAGAGAGAAAAATAAACTATTTAAGTGAGTTTGAAGTTTAAAAAAATATATAGTAGTGTGTGGTAGGGTGATGCTAATGAAGACCAAGAAAAGTTTTTAGAAATCAAAAGTGTTTTGGAAGAAGAACTTACAGAACTCAATGATGTTTGGATGTTGGGAACAGGTAAAGGAAAGGAAGGCGTGAATGATGACTCCAAAGTTTTTGTCTCAATTACCTAAGGGTAGAGGGATGCCATGTATATGAATAGGACTGCAGTATGAGCATTAGGGTGGGAACTGAAGAGTTCTATTTAGGACTTATTAAGTTTGAGATGAATGATATACATTATTTTATTGTTGAGGAAGAGGACACAGAGAGGATAAATGACCTGTCCAAACTCATATGACAAATAAGTAGAGAACTTCTTTGACCTTGGGTCTGCCTGAAGACACAGGTGGCTCCTTTAGATATTAGTCTACACTATTTTAGCAGTGATTGATTAATTGAGTTGTCATTTGATTACAAAACACCTCTGAAATAGTAATGAATACATGCTTACAAGTTCAACAATGGTAGCAACAGCTTTTAATTGTGAGCATTTCCATTGACAAACCCCATAGAACCAGGATGGGAATGTCAGTAGTGCTACAAGGCTAAGGTGGTTGATGGAAAGAGTAGCAGATATTTCTTTCTTGGCTAATTTTCTTATCCTCTGGGTATTATTATCACCAGTAGTTCAGCTGTAAAAATTCCCTTCATCAGGCAACTATAGGAACTACGTACAGTAGTTATGTGACACAGTTCTATATAGAGGATATATTAGTGGGTAAAGTCAGATAATTATAAACACAATTTTACCTTACATTTGCATACTACAACACTATTTTGAAAAATGCCACTTTATATTTTAATCTATTTAGTTCTTCTGTGAACCTAGTGAGTTTGTTTATACAAGTACACATTATTACAATTAT
>PVKM010044809.1:0-12128 GCA_004027735.1 Carollia perspicillata | reverse complement strand
CAAAAGAACCTATGCACCCCAATGTTCATAGCAGCACAATTTACAATAGCCAAGGGCTGGAAGAAACCTAAGTGCTCTTCAGCAAATGAATGGACCAAAAAACTATGGTACATTTACACAATGTAATACTACACAGCCAAGAGAAAGAAGGAGCTTATACCCTTTGCTCCAGCATGGATGGAACTGGAGATCATTATGCCAAGTAAATAAGCCAGGTGGTGAGGGACAAATACCATATGATCTCACCTTTAATGAATATAATCAACAAAAGAAAAATCAAACAAAATATAACCAGAGTAAATGAAATTAAGAACAATCTAACAATAGCCAGAGCCAGGGGGAGGGGACAGTGGGGAGAAAGGTTTTCATATAAAGTACACATGGACAAAACCAAGGGGGAGGGTGGATACAAGGGATGGAGGTGGATTTGGAGGGGGTAGGGGAAAGGGGAGAAAATAGGGACAACTCTAACTGAACAACAATAAATAATTAAAATTAAAAAAACATAAAATGCCAATAGTGAAAGATAAAGAGAGAATCTTACGAGGAGCAAGAGAAAAATAGAGTTACCTACAAAGGAATTCCCATAAGACTATTACTGATTTTTCAAAAGAAACTTTGCATGCTAGAAAGAACTGACAAGTATTCAAAGTCCTGAAAAGCAAGGACCTACATCCAAGATTACTCTTTCCAGCAAAGCTGTCTTTTAGAATGGAAGAACAGATAAAGTACTTCCCAGCCAAGGTAAAGCAAAAGGAGTTCATCATCACCAAGCTATTATTACATGAAATGTTAAAGAGGCTTATTTAAGAAAAAGAAGTAGATCAAAATCATGAACATTAAAAAGGCAATAAATTCACAACTATCAAAAACTGAATCTAAAGAAAAGAAACTAAACAACCAACCAGAACATGAACATAATCATAGATATGGAGATCATATGGAGGGTTATCAGCTGGGAGGGGGAAGGAGGAGAAAAGAGGAAATGGTATAGGGATCAAACAGCATAATGGGTAGAACAAAATAGACAGGAGCATGTTAAGAATTAGTATAGGAAATGGAGTAGCCAAGGAACTTACACAGATGACTCATAAACAGGAACTAGGGGCATTGCTGCAGAGAAGAGGGGTACCAAGTGGAGGGGAGTAAGGGGGGAAATTGGGGTAATTGTACAAGCATAATCAATAAAATATACTAAAAAAGAGTTAAAACTATAAAGCTCTTAGAAGAAAACATAATAATGAATATTACTTTAGAGTTGGCAATGGACTCTCAGATATGATATCAAAAGCATAAGCAACATCATAAGAAATAAATTTGGCTTCTTCATAAAATGAAAAATGTCCATGCATAAAAGGACATTATCAAGAAAGTAAAAAGATAACATGAAGAATGAAAGAAAATATCTGTAAACCATATATCTGACATGGGCTTATCATCCAAAATATATAAAAAATCTCTACCACACAGTAACAAAAAGAAACAACCCAATTTAAAATGGGTGAAGGAGCGGAATAGATATTTCCCAAAGAAGATACACAAATGTCCAGTAAGCACACAAAAAAAATACTTAACACCTTTAGTAATTAGGGAAAGGCGAGTCAAAATAATAAGAAGACACTTCATAGCTACTAAATGACTATAAAGAAAAAGGAAAGCAAGTGTTTACAAGGATGTGCATCCTTATGCATTGCTGGTGGGTATGTAAAATGGTACAGTTACTGTGAAGAATAGTTGGGAAGTTCCTCAAAAAGCTAAACTAATAATTAGCATATGATCCACCAATTACACTTCTATCCCAAACAATTAAAAACAGAGATTTAAACAGATAGTATACAATATGTTCACAGCAGCATTATTTGCAACACCTAAAAAGTAAAAACAACCCAAATATTTATCAGCAGATGAATGAATATACAAAGTGTGGAATATACATAGAATGAAACAATATTTAACATAAAAATATAATTCTGACATATGCTACAACACAGACAAACCTTGAAAACACTATTCTAAGTAAATTGTCCAGACACAAAACAACAAATATTGTATGATTCCACTTATATGAAATATAATAGATATGCTCATTAAAAATAAAATACAAGTAAATCATTAACCAGAGCTGGATGGAGGCAGAAAGGAAAGATATATACATAGTGAGTTTCTTTTTGGGGTGCTGAAAATCTGTGGGAATAGATGCAGTGATGGTTGAACATTATGAATATATATATAGTATAATCAATAAAATATACTAAATTTACTAAATTTACTACTAAATATACTAAATAAAATATACTAAACTGGATAAATGTATATACTAAAATATACATATATCCAGACATATATATATCCAGTCTGGTTAGAAAGTTAGGTTGTGTGAAAAGCTGGGCACTTGTTAAGAGCGGCAGGCTTAAACAAGAGGATTTTATTCCGGAAAAAAAAAAGGCTCTCAGTCCCTGCTTAAGGAACTCTCACACAGTGGCTGACTCTCCCCATGGCCACCCCTTGCCACTGCCTTGGCCACCCCCACCACAGCACAACTGGCTCACTAAGAGGAACGAGGAGCTACCCAACACTGACTGTTCAGAGTTGGGCAGCAGGGCTCAATGAGTTAGCAGTTGCCAGGAAGACTTAATTCAGTGGGGGAGCTGAACAACCCTAAAGAGACTTTGAGGGTGTCTAGCACCTAGGCCAGCAAAGAGGGAGAAAGTGGTGTGTGAGTTGCTCCTAACTAGTGCACCTCAAGGGCAGCACAGCTGGTGGATTAAAGGTGCTGGCCTGGCCCAGATGGACAGTGGGAGACCAGCAGTGCACAGAGGACTTGGGCTTGAGGCTGGGCAACTATGAAGAGTGCCCCCAGAGCTGGCCCCCATCCTTGCAAAAACATAATGAAGAAAACATAGGTAGAAAAGTGAAGCCCAGCACTCCATTGCCTAGGCATCCAAAAGACCAGCAGAACTCACTTGGAAAGTTTAAAATCAGCGGGAGGCTTCCCTTCACCCCACCAATAAGGCCTGGAGCTGTGAAAGGTCCAAAAACAGACATGAAATTGAAGCAGTAATTAAAAAAAAAAGCACACAAAAGCCACAGACTGGATGATTTCACAGGAGAATTTTACAAAATCTTTAAAGAACTAACCCCTATCCTTCACGGACTATTCCAAAATATCCAAGAATATGGAAGACTCTCAAAATCATTTTATTAAGCCAGCATCATCCTAATCCCACAACTAGATGAAGACACAGCAGAGAAAGAAAACTATAGGCAAATATCATTAATGAACATAGATGCGAAAATCACGAAGAAAATATTGGCAAACTGCATCCAGCAATGCATTAAAAAGATCATACACCATGATGAACTGTGGTTCATCCTAGGGATGCAAGGATGGTACAATATTCGCGAATCAATAAATGTAATACATCACATAAACAAAAGCAATGACAAAAATCACATGATCATATCAACAGATGCAGAAAATGCATTTGATAAGGTACAGCACCCATTTATGATAAAAACACTGAGCAAAGTGGGAATAGAGGGAGCATTCCTCAACATAATAAAGGCCATATATGAGAGACCTACAGCCAACATCATACTCAATGTGCGAACACTGAAAGCTTTTCCACTAAGATCAGGGATAAGACAAGGATATCTCCTTTCATCATTCATATTGGTAATATTGGTAATCCTAGAAACAGCAATCAGATAGAAAAAGGAAATAAAAGGCATCCAAACTGGAAAGGAGGAAGGAAAACTGTTATTGTTTGCAGATGACATGTAGTATGCATAGAAAATCCTATACACTCCACCAAAAAACTACTTGACCTAATAAGTGAATTTAGCTAAACAATGGGATACAAAGTCAATATCCAGAAATCAAAGGCATTTTTGTGTACCAACAATGAAATATCAGAAACAGAAATTAAGAAAAAAATCCAGTTTGATATAGCAACAAGAAAAATAAAATGCCTAGGAATAAACCTAACCGAGGAGGTAAAAGACCTGTATGCAGAAAACTACACAACACTGAAGAAAGAAATTAGAGGAGACACACATAGAAGCAGGTACCATGTTCATGGATTCAAAGAATTAACATCATCAAAATGGCCATATTACCCAAAGTAATTTATAGATTCAATGCAATCCCTTTTAAAGTACCGATGCATATTTCACAGATATAGAACAAACACTTTAAAAGTTTATATGGAACCATAAACAATCCCAAATGGCCACATCCATTTTGAGAAAGAAGAACAAAATAGGAGGGCTCAGAATACCTGATATCAAACTGTATTACAAGGCCACTTATAATCAAAACAGTCTGGTACTGGCATAAGAACAGACACATCAACCAATGGAGCAGACTAGAGAACCCAGAAATAAGCTCAAGTCTCTATGGTCAATTAATATTTGACAAAGGGGGCAGAAGCATAAACTGGAGTGAAAACAGTCTCTTCATCAAATGGTGTTGGGAGATCTGGAAAGGTACATGCAAAAAAAAAAACAAAAACAAAAAACCAAACCTCAATCACCAACTTACACCATACACATTCAAGATCTTACACCAAAATTAGCACCTTGAAATTAAAGAGTGTGGGGAAAGATTATTTTAACAGCAATAAATCAACTTACACCAAAAACAAATTCAAGATCGATAAAAGACTTAAATATAAGTTGTAACACAATAAAAGTCCTAGAGAAGAACATAGGCAGAAAAAGCTCAGATATATCAAGCAGCAATATTTTCACTGATATGTCACCTAAAGCAAGGGACATTAAGGAAAGAATAAATAAATGGGACCTCATCAAAATAAACAGCTTCTGCACAGCTACAGAAAACAATATTAAAATGGAAAGAGAACCAACTATATGTGAAAACATATTTCCCAATGATACCTCAGACAAGGGTTGGATCTCCAATATATATAAAGAACTCATACAACTCCACTCCAAAAAGACAAACAATCCAATTAGAAAATGGGAAAAAGACCTGAACAGACACTTCTCCAAGGAGGACATACAGAGGGCCCAGAGACATATGAAAGTATGTGTCAACATACCTAGCCATTAGAGAGATGCATATTAAAACCACAAAATACCACTTCACACTGGTCAGAATGGCCATCATAAACAAAGCAACAAACAACAAGTGTTGAAGAGGTTGTAGAGAAAAGGAAACCTTAGTGCACTTTTTTTGGGAATGCAGACTGGTGCAGCCACTGTGGAAAACAGTGTGGAATTTCCTCAGAAAACTAAACATGGAACTGCCTTTTGACCTAGCAATTCCACTGCTAGGATTATATCCTAAGAACCCTGAAATGCCAATCTAAAAGAACCTATGCACCCCAATGTTCACAGCAGCACAATTTACAATAGCCAAGTGCTGGAAGCAACCTAAGGGTCCATCAGTAAATGAATGGATCAAAAAACTATACTACATTTACACGATGGAATACTACACAGCAGAAAGAGAGAAGGAGCTCCTATGTTTTGTGACAGCATGGATGGAACTGGAGAGCATTATGCTAAGTGAAATAAGCCAGGCAGTGAAAGACATATACCATATGATCTCACCTATAAGTGGAACCTAATCAACAAAACAAACAAGCAGGCAAAATATAACCAGAGACATTGAAATTAAGAACAAACTGACAGTAACCAGGGGGGAGGTAGGAGGAGATAATGGACGGAAAAATGGTGAAGCACTTTCAGCAACAACTATAAAGGACTCATGGACAAAACCAAGAGGGGTGGAATCAGAGGAGGGAGGTGGAGATGGCTGGGGTTGTAGGGAGTGGTGGGGCATAAATGCAGACAACTTTACTTGAATAACAATAAAACAATTAATAAAAAGAGAACTAAGAAAACATAAACAAACAAACAAATAAATACATAAAACAACTTCCACAGTGCTTTTTGGTCCAGCTTTTTCTGGTTGTTTACCAGTTATAGGCTACCATACCCACCAAGGGGCACTGTACATTGGTTGAACTCCAAAGCACCTTGGAACTACAGAGTGTGAGGAAAGATTACTTTAACAGCAATAATATATTTGACTTCTTTTTATACCCCCTGCATTAACCTCGGTTCATGGGAAGATCAACATATTGCTCATTTCAAAGATGGGCACTGTCTTTGTATCAGATAGTTCAGCAGGCTTCCTCTCTTGATCCGCAGGTAGGTGACTTATGAGGCAAAATGGTAACTTTGGGGTTCTTGCTGAAATTATCACCCCAGAAAAATGAGAATCTGGCTTACCTCCAGGGAGGAATAACAGATCTCATTTTATCAAGCATAACATATCTGGCCCTGGGAAATGAATGGAGAGGAAATTTCAAGAGAGATGACAAATTTCTTTCTTATTGCAGATATTGGACAGAAATTCCCAAACAGTCTTTGTTGCTGTCCAGAAATTAGAGCTAACAATATGAATTTACTCACTCATCTGGGGATCTTACTGACGTCCTTCTCCCAGGGAATACTGTAGAATTCTTACGATCAGGACCAGGTGTTAGCTGGGGCTAATTGAGAGACTTATATTAACGAGACTAAAAAACCAGAGATAAGCAGAGGAGAGAGAAATTTTTGTCTATGAATGGCCCTGATGACTATCCCTCCTCCCCATTTTGGAGGTTTGGCAAAGCAGGCTCACCAGGACAGTTCGATGGAAAAACACCTCTCACTGACACTAGCTATGTTAGTGTACAAAATGCCTCCTCCTCCAGGTGCTCCCATTTTCTAACAAGGCCATTGCCCCAACCAGGAAACTCTGTTAACATGGTTGTCAAGGTGTTCTCTATTCCCTTCCAATGCCCCTGTAATTTTATGAACTGTTATTTGAGGAAAAAGTCTTTCTGAGCACTTTGTCCTGGTGAATTCAGTGCTCAGTCTAAGCACATCTTTATATGGGAATAATGATAGCTCAGGGGATATTTTACCCACTACTATTCCTTAGTTTGTAAGATTTCCTCTATAAAATCTACATTATGCCTACAATTTGGGTCACTAGTAATATGTTCTTTGTACAACAGTTAACTGAGAAAATTATAAAATCTCCTCTAGAGTTTTTAATAAGGTAAATTTCCACTTGTAGGAAGTTTATTCTGGTAAAAACTAGAAAGAGACAAAATATTTTAATAGTTTTTTATTTCACAATTTTAATAGTTTTTAATTCATAATTTCTTTTTATGATAGGTAATACCTTCCTTGAACACCCAATCTAAATTCTCCTTTCCTGTGATTCACTATTAGAAAGGGAGTTTTGCTGTCTTCATTGATTATTTTATAAAATTATCTTGTTTATATATTTTACTTGTTTGTTTCCCATCTTTCCCACTATAATATAAACACCACAAGAAAAGAGATTTTATTTGTGTTATTTATAGGTAAAACCCAATGCCCAGAAGTGTACCTGGGATATGAATGTGACAAAAACATTTGTTGAGAAAATGTTTTCTCTTATCTATGGAGAAAATTGTATGTGTATTAATATACTTCCTCTTTTGTAGATTGTTTGCTTTACAACAAAATTAGTATTGGAAAGAAAGCTTTAAAAGAGGAATTTAAAAAGAAGCAGGCTAGATGTGTAACTCTTAAAAATAATCAAGAAATAGTTTACATTTTCAGTTATAAAAGGTGTAAATTTCAATGTTGTTAATCATTTAAGAAAAGCTAATGATGCATATGATGTGTAACACCAACTTACTAATATCAATTGTGTTTGATGAAATATTTGCCACTAACTTATTTCCTAAGACAAAATAAATCACTAATTTTGTAAAGTGCAGAAAAATGTACTTTATTGTAAGCAGCACCACATGTCTGCTCAGGTGGTATCTCCTTGCTTCATTCCCATCCACACTCTGAAGGTTCAGGAGACTTTTCCAATGTATTTCAGAAGTTCCATTCAGATCTAAGAAGTAACCCAAGATGAAGATTGATGAAAAATATTGTTCCATATGCTTAATAGTTTGAATTTTTATTGTATTTAGCAATATTCAAACTAAAGTTATTAAGGGCAGTTGTATACAACGTATTAAGTCAAACTAAAACAACCTATTTCATATCATATCCTCTATTATTCTCCTCAGTCTAAACTGCCAAAGAAAAATTACTGGCCTTTTTTCCTGGCACACTGGGTAGATTCTAAACACCCTTGTCTTTGCTTCAACTGTTTGGTCCACCTGTAACCTTTTATTTATATTCCCCTGTTACAATCCAACTAAACTGTCTTTCTTAAATGCTACGCTATTCTCAATTCACCTAACAACTTCTTCATTTTAATGCAGCTTCTTGGTAATTTTGTAGAGAATGCACATTCTGCATTATACTATACTTATTTTTTGCATGTCTTGTCTTCCTTACTAGAATGTTAAAGTACTGAGGGCAAGAACCATATAGTTGTCATCTTTATACTCCCCATATTATCTAGCACAGTGCCTTGCAAAGAATGAACACTCAGTCCATATTTTCTTATTTGAACTCCATTGAGTTGAAGTAAATTTAAATAATCTTCTTCCTGAAGTCAGGGAACATTACATCCATAAACATTTCTAGAAAAAAGCCATTTAAAGAGGAATTATTTTTCATCCATTCTACAATCCTTTTCTACTTCTGATGCCTTATATTCCCCACTGTTCTCAGTCTGCTGTTCCTCATACAACCTACTTCCACTGGTGCACTTCCCATCATTGCTCTTAACTGTGACTTCTCAGCCAAGTAGAATGAGGACTGGCAGAAGCAGTAACTCACACTAACACTACTAGAATCACTTTTCAAGATTTTTCCAAAAGCTGAGGCAAAGTAACAAAGATGGCCTTACTATGTCTTTATAGAGACTAAAGATTCCCTTTAAAAATAATTTTAAGTATTTCTACTTTCTAAGATTCACCAAATATATAGTCTATCAAATTCATTACCAGCAATTGAATGTTCAATATTAAAACAATTTATATGAAGATTTATTAGTTCATGTTCTTCAAGATAAGTTATTAGCTTTCCTAGCATTTTCAAAGCCTGTACATCCCTATGTTTCACAGAAAAACTGTAGTAGCATAACATGCCCTACCATAATCTTAACATGCATATGTGCCTACTAGGCTTCATTGATTTCTATTTTTACACAATTCATAAGTTAGTTAAGAGTCCCATTAACATTGAACAGAACATCAAATATTCACAATATTGACAATACATATTTATAATATAAAGAAATTAATGATAAGAAATCTACATATAAGTTTTCAAAGCAACAAATAAGCCAATAACTAATTTTCTCTGGGGATATCAAAATATACTTTTAAAAAATAATATTCACAACAGATATTAAAATTTGACCTTTTAAAAACTGCTGGCCATTAATCATTGTATTTATCACCTAATTCTTACTAATTCATCTGAGTCTATAATCCAGAAATATTAAAAATAGTAATGAAGCAGAGAAATGTATACTTCTAGATAATTCTTTCCTCTTTTCTTTGTGTCACTCAAAGCCACAATTTTACATATTAAGTTGTATATAGTTAAAGAATGAGTGCCTCATGTACACTGTATTTGAATTCTCAACAATTCAAGACAATAAATAAAAATGAAACACTGATACAGTTTATTCTCATTGGATAGTATCTTAACTCTTACTGACAAAATTTGCTGATCCAGAATAGGTCTATGAATCAATCATAACATGTTAATCAATCAGATTCACTGTAATGAAAACTATTGGATTGACCATGGGAGTAGGGAGTGCACTGGGTGGTGAAAAAGGAGAAATATTGGGACAACAACTGTAATATAATAATAATAATTTTTAAAAAAAGAATAAAATAGGCTTTCTAAAAAAGGATTTATGTGGAGGAATCAGTTAGCTCAATTATGAGCATTAAAATTTTTTTGTATATTTGCAAATGATACCTTGGACAAGGGTTTGATCTCCAAAATATATAAGGAACACACACAACTCCACTCCAGGAAGACAAACAACCCAATAAAAAATGAGCAAAGGAGTGGAACAGACACTTCTCCAAGAAGAACACAGAGGGCTCAGAGACATATGAAAGGATGGTCAATATCCCTAACCAGTAGAGAGATGCATATTAAAACCACAACAAGATACCACTTCACACTGACCAGAATGCCCATCATACACAAAGCAACAAACAACAAGTGCTGGAGAGGTTGTGAAGAAAAGGGGACCCTAGTACACTGTTGGTGGGATTGCAGACTGGTGCAGCCACTGTGGAAAACAGTATGGAATTTCCTCAGAAAACTGAACATGGAATTACCTTCTGACCCGGCAATACCACTCTTTGGATTATACCCTAAGCATCCTGAAACACCAATTCAAAAGAACCTATGAGCCCCAATGTTCATAGCAGCACAATTTACAATAGGCAATAAGCAACCATCAGTAAATGAGTGGATCAAAAAGCTGTGATACATTTACAGAATGGAATACTATGCAGCAAAAAAAAGAAGGAGCTCCTACCCTTTGCAACAGCTTGGATGGATCTGGAGAACATTATGCTAAGTGAAATAAGCCAGGCAGTGCAAGAGAAATGCCATATGATCTCACCTGTAAGTGGAACATAATCAACAAAACAAACAAGCAAGCAAAATATAACCAGAGACATTGAAATTGAGAGCAAACTGACAGTAATACTGACAGTAATACAAACTGAAAGGGATACTGTCAGTATCCCTAAAAGGGGAAAAGAAGGAGGGGTTTTCAGGACTTCTATAAAGAACACATGGACAACACTAAAGGAAGGTAGGATTGTGGGTGGGAAGTGGGGATGGCTGGGGTAGTGGGGAGTGGTGGGGGGAAATGCAGACAACTGTACTTGAACAACAATAAAAAAAATGTACTAAATGAATGAATTAATTAAACTAAATGTTTTGCCAGTCTTCAACTGGGCTTCCACTGTGGACAACTGAGATCTGTGATAAAGATAATACTAAATTCAAATATACCAAATATGCGCATAATGTATTAAATCATTTTTTAAAATACCATTCAAAGCAGTTTTTAAAATATGTTAACTTTTAAGATTAAGGTGTCAAAAACTGCTGTTAGTAAGCTACTGCCAGGACTGAGCAACCTCCACCTTGAGCCCTTTCACTTCCCAAAGCTCCGATCCTCCTTCTCCCTACTCCCACCCTTGCCCCAAGCTTTCTTGCACCACAGCCTTCTGCAGGCCCTGTTTCCCACTGAGAAAAAGGAATGTATCAAATGTCTGCTATTCAGGACCTCCATTATTTAGACCCCTTTCCTGATGCAAATAGGTGTGATGATCTTTCCGCTGGTACTAACCATTATATCTATGCAAGAATTTAACAAATAAATGGTCAAGAAGAAACTTACTACTGCCCCAGGGATTGCTGATGATTACAATAAAAAAGAAACTAGTGAAGGAGTTTAAGAAGAAATTTGCTTGCAATGGTACTGTAATTGAGCATCCAGAATATAGAGAAATAATTCACCTACAGGGTGACCAGTGCAAGATATACCTCTGTAAAGACTGGGCTATAGAGACTGGACAGGCTAAGGATGACCAGCTGAAGGTCCATGAGTTTTCAGTGTTTCTTGTCTCAATGAAGCATAAGTCAAGGCTTCCTTGCAATGAATAGAATTTCCTCTCTGTCCCTTATCACAAATTTAAAAACTTCACAGCTTGTATTGTATAAGGTAATCATTTGGGGTATGCTTTTAACTTGGACTAGTGTAACTTCTTCATACAGTAAATTGAAAGGAACCATGCTATCTAGTGTTGAACACCCTCATTTAAACAAAGGTCAAGCAATAGGCTCCTGGCATTGTCCAGCCTGAAAAAAAAAAACAATAAAGTGATTACAGCCAAACCCAGAACCCTAAGATCACATATGGCTATGTCTGGCCAGAAGCTTCTCCCTAGGCAGAATTCCCTGCTCTCAGAGAATGTCACCACCTGAACAACCTTCGGTGAAGTTAAGAGGAGGGCATGGGTAAGACAGCAATGGCGTCCGTACCTCTAGAAGGAGACTTCAGTAGTTAAAGTTCTGAAACCTGACCAGGTGGGTGGAGCTTAACACAGCCACCTTCTTTCTAGTGAGGTGATAAGGACAAATGGCTTGCCACCAACATCTTTTTT
>PVKM010044808.1:0-12105 GCA_004027735.1 Carollia perspicillata | reverse complement strand
GTCATATGTATATATGGTACAGTTTTTATTTTTGTCAAGTTATCATGATAATATTATTCTACGGAGATGCACAATATTATGTAAAAAAGATATAAACCAATATATTAACTTTAATACTTCTGATAAAATAACTTAAACATGGAAACATTTAGGTTTCAGAAGGAATATTTTTGGTTAAAAGAATGACTAACACAGGGTAAATATGTAATTAAGAATATCTTATATCTAATGCTGGTGGAAAAATATGCACACCTAATCAAGCCACTATCTTCTGTTATATTACTGGTATCAGCAGCAAAATAAATATCCATGCAGCCAAAGAAATAAGTAAGACCAAATAAGACTTGCCAAGGGGAGCTTAAAATTGAAGACTGAAACAAAAAAATAGTAGAAACAATGAATTTTGAAGACATAACCTCTATATAGGAAAGACAAAGACTCTTAGAAAGGAGACAAAATTTGCCAAAGTATAATTTATGATGCATTATTTGAAGACAATAAAATCATCATAAATGGTAGTGTCTAAACACAATGTCAGAAATATAAAATGGTCAATGTGTCAATTTTAAATATACCTGCAAATATTGGGTTGGTCAAAAAATCCATATGTTTTTTTTTTTGTTTTTCTATAGAATAAAAGACACATTTTCACTTTCACCAATAATTGTATTGATTTTGATATTTTAGTATGTTGGCCATCACCCATGCAGTATAACATTGATAATTCTCAGTTAATGTCTCAATTTGATGGACATCAACTTCAACTAGTCTACCTGACCATGGGGCATCATCCAGAGAGAAATCCCCAGCATGAAGCTTTGCAAACTACTTTTGACACTTTCAATCAGTCACAATACCTTCTTCATATACTGCACAAATCTTTTTTTTTCATTTCACTTATGTTTTTAACTTTCTTAAAATAATAAAGCATAATATACTGAAAACATTGCATATTTCTTTCATCTTCAATATTAAAATGGCTACACAAATTTTCACCAATTTTAATAAATATTTTTTAAATGCATGCTGATGTGACAGATGTCACAATACAATCTAATGAAATTATCTTAAATGAAGTTAAAGACAACTAAGGGCTACCAGAGCCATCTTATTGGAAAAAACAAAGAAACTTTTTGGCCAACCCAATAATTTGACACACTGTGAATTGAGAAGTTGATTCCCTCCCCCTGAATCTGGGATAGCTTTCCTATAACATGTGGCCCCTACAATGGCCCCAATAAATCAATTTTTATTTGTCTATAAGAAACTGTTATGGGCTGAATTATTTACCTTACAGAATTCATATTTTTGAAGTTTTTATCCTCATTATTTCAGCATGTAACAGTATTTAGAGTCAGGGCCCTTAAAATGAGCTGAAATGAAACCATTAGGGTGGGTCCTAGTCCAGTCTAACTAGTATTCTTAAAGAAGAGAAGACTGGGACACACACACACACAGGGCACGTGCACAGAGAAAAGACCATATGAAGATTGAGGAGAAGGTGCCTATCTTCAAGCCAAAAAAAGAGGTTTCAGGTAAAATCAAACTTGCCAATATCTTGGTCTTGTAGCCCTAGCCACCATAACTGTGAGAAAATAAATTTCTGTTATTTAAGTCACCCAGTCTGTGGTACTTTGTTATGGCAGCCATAGCCCACTATTATAGAAGCTTAATGGACTTATCCCTCAGCTTTCTCTACAGGAGCCAAAAGTAAAGAAAGTTTTATGTCCAAGAAATATGTGTATGTGAGTGTGTTTTACCTCTGCCTAATGGAGTAAACTCCACTGGTATTTACAGGAAGTTTCTGAGTGAAGTAGAAGTATATGAGCAAAACAACATTATCATGGTGGAACGGGACAGAGATGGAATAAAATTATAATGTGTTTTGTGCCCTTAACATATTACAAGCAAAAAGCTGGCTGAGAGCACTACTTAGCTACAAACATATGCTATCATTCATGAAAAATGTACATCAAAAGGCACAGCAAAAAAGCCTAGAGGGGGAAAGATAAGAATCATGGAGAATTATCCACAGACCTCGAGAATGAATCAAAGAGCTGCCAGCATTTGACTGGTTGGATTTCACATTTTCTGTCAGTGATTCTTTTTGGCTTCTTATTTTCCCCTCCCACCCCAAACTTTTTGAATAGGAATTTCTATAGGGATTATTCTATGCCTATTCCACTACTGTTTCATGAGCCTTTGAGTGACAGAATTCATCTCTAGTTTAATAAATCAACAGAATGAAAGGAACTGGACTCCAGGAGCTACACTTTTGGCATTATATGTCAGGAGCCTCATCCTACCTGGAAATGAGTGAGATGCTGAAATTCTGGACTTTAAGCTGTTAATTTAATGTGATGTGACTTTTGAGAAGATTGAAGGACTTAATGTATATCGAATGTGAAAAGATATAAATTGTTGAGGGTCAGAGGGCAAATTCTAGAAGGCAGCTTCTAAAATGGCTCCAAATAATTCCCACAATCTTTGTGTTATTTATACCTTTGTATATATCCCTTCCCTTTATTTTCAGGCAGGCTAATGACTTGATTTTAATGAAGAGAATATGGCAAATATAATTGAAATGTGCCCTCTGAGATTGGTTTACAAAAAAAAATCTGTCTTTTCTTCTTGTCCTTCCTTCCTTTCTTTCTTATTCTGATGGAAGCCAGCTGTCAGGGTATGTGGTGCTCAATGGAGAGGCCATATGGTTAGCAATGGAGAGAGGTTTGGGCCAATAGCCAAGCAGGAGCTGAGATCCTCAGGTCATTAACAGTGAGACATTTGAGTCCTGCTATCAATCATATGAGTATATCTGGGAAGCAAATCCTCCCTTAGTCAAGGCTTCAGATAAGACAGGAGCACTGGCTGGTGCAGCTGTGTGAGAAATCTTGAAGCAGAGTGAACCAACTACAGTTAAGCTATACCTAGATACCTAAATTTTTGACCCACCAAAGTTGTGAGATTTTATATATATATGTATAGTTTTAAGCCACTAATTTTGAGTTAATTTTTTACATAGAAACAGATAACTGATATAATTTGAGGCTTGTTTTTATTAGATGGAATACAGAAGTAAGTGAGGCTATGACTTCCAAGATAGACTGAAATAAGTAATTTAGTTTCTGCCTTCCTCAATGAAAAAAAATACTCTTAGAGTGCTGAGTTATCAGCACTGATAATTTTGAGGCCCTTATGCTATAAAGAAACCCACACTACTGGTAGTAGGTACTCAGACAAAGCTACACCAAGGATTTAAGCCGTACTAACCCAGGCACCAGATGTGGCTAAAGAGGGCTTCCCCAGATAATTGAGTAATCCTCATTTATTCAAGTTTTCTCAGCTGAAGCCACAAACATAGAAAAGTCCTCTCTACTCTGTTTAAATTCTTGGCCCACTGAATTCATTAGTATAATAAAATTTGAGTTTTATGCCACAACATTTGGAAGCAACTTTTCATTTTCCTTACTCTCTAGTAAGCAGCTATGAGCTGGAAAATCCTTTCTCTCTACCTTTTAATGGAGATCATTAAAAGCAGTTTGGCTTCAGCTGGCAGGGGACAGAGTGTATCTTTGTGTGTGTGTGTGTGTGTGTGTGTGTGTGTGTGTGTCTGTATTTTTTCTCTTTTTTTACTGTTGTTCAATCACAGATGTCCCCATTATCTTCCCATTACTCTCTTCCATCCTACCCACTCCCACCCCCCACATTCAATCCTAACCCCCCATTGTCTTTGTCCATGAGTCCTTTATACATGTTCCTTAATGACAGTGTGTCTTAATCATTTTACCTGATAGCAAAATCAACTCTCCCACCTTGATCAACTCCTCATGACACAGAATATCACCCTGATCTATTACACTGAAGACATTATGCTAAATAAAACTAGTGAACAAGCCCTGGCCAGGGCTAATTCAGTTGATCAAGCCCTGGCCAGGGCTAATTCAGTTGATCATCCCCATACTCCAAGGTTGCAAGTTCAATATCTAATCAGGACACATACAAAAATCAACCACTGAATGCATAAATAACTGGAACAACAGGCAACAGGTGAATATCTCTTTCTCTCTCAAAATCAATAATTTTTTTAAAAAACCAGTGAACAAGAAGTGGGCACTACTAGACATTTTAGCCTGGCACATATGTGACAGAGGGTAAAAAATCAATCTTATACAAATTTAGAGATCTGCCTCTCCTGTGGTCTGGGGCATGTTGAGTTATTCCATCCAAAGGTGAAAGATAACTTGCTCTATCTGACACTCCCAGAATGAAGAAATAGTCTCTGGTGAGAATACTTATTATTTACTACTTATTAAGTTCTTCTACTATAAACTACCAAATAACTCTAAAATGACTCCAGTTTTTAGTAGGGTTTGGCTGCAGTCTAAATGTTTGTATCATCCCAAAATTTATTTGTTGAAATTCTAATGTCCAATGTGATGGTATTAGGAGATGGAATTTAGGGATTAGGTCATGAGGGTGGAGCCATCATGAATGAGATTAGTGCTCTTATAAAAGAAAACCACAGAGCTCTGTAGCACCTATGCCAAATGAAGACACAGCAGGAAGTCAGCAGTATGCAACCACAAAGACAGGCTTCACCAGAATCCAACTATGCTAGCTCTTGATCTTGAACTTCCAGACTCCAGAACTAAGAGAAATAAATTTCCATTGTTTATAGGCCGTACATTGTGTGGAATTTTGTTACAGCATCCCAAAAGGACTAAGACAGCCTCAGAAGAGGAAAGGTTCTGGAACAGATCCAGGATGCATTGCAGGTCACTTTGCTGCTTGGCTTATGTGGCTGAGTAGATCTAATGGTAGTTGAAGTATGTGTGGCAGATAAAAGATGTTGTTTTAAGCTTTATTAAACACTCAGGTGAATCACAGCATAGTCCTTTAGAGTTTTTGAAGAAAGCTGTCAAATTCTTGACATTTAACTACTTTACTTAGTTATGGTTTTTTGCTGTGGTCATCTAATAGAGGCTGAATGTTTGACCATAATTATCTAGGTGTCTAAGAGACCAAGCTATAAATTTTGTTGGCTGCGGTAGGACTTTATCATCAAATGACAGTAAAAGAGACATTTAATCTTTTTATGGCTGAGTAATATTCCATTGTATATATGTACCACATAAATGAACTTGGAGGATATTATACTAAATGAAAAAAAGTCTGACAGAGAAGGGCAAATGCCATATTATTTCACTTATATGCAGAATATAAAAAAAATTGAATGCCGTATATTCTCACTTATAAGTGGAACCTAATCAACAAAACAAACAAGCAAGCAAAATACAACCAGAGACGTTAAAATAAAGAACAAACTGACAGTAACCAGAGAGGAGAAGGGAGAGGGATAATGGGGGAAAATAGGGGAAGGGCTATCAAAGAACATGTGTAAAGGACACATGGACAAAGCCAAAGGGAGTAGGTTTGAGAGTGGGAGGTGGGGATGGGTGGTGGTGGGAGCACGGTGGGGTGAAAATGGAGACAACTGTACTTGAACCACAATAAAAAAAGAAAAACAAAACAAAATAAACAAACCAAAAAGAAACAAATTCCTAGATACGGAGAACAAATTGTGGTTTCTAGAGCAAGGGAGACTGGGAGGATGTGTGAAAAGGTGAAAGAGATAAAGAAGTACAAATTGCCAGTTATAAAAATAGTCACAGAGCTATAAATTATAGCATAAAGATTAGACTCATCAATACTGCAATAACTATGTGTGATGCCAGATGAATACTAGATTTATCAGGGTGATCGCTTTGTAAAGTATATAAATGTCTAATCCATATGTTGTATAACTGAAACTAATATAATATCATATGCCAACTAAAATTGAAAAATAAATTAATTTTAACATAGAAAATATAGAGGGTTCAAAGAAATTCTAAAGTAATGAATAAATTACATGACCAAGTGTTCCAGATGCCTATGACCTCATTGCCTCTTCTATCTCAACTCATATCTGTGGCCTCATGGTGAGTTTCTTGAGACTAGGCGATTAAAGAAGTAACCTGTCAACATTTAATGATGAATTCCTAACTTGCTAAGAGCCAAGTCAGAGGCCAAGCCCCTGACACTATTTTTCAACATGAACAGCCAACCATTGGGCCCACTTCTATCATAAAAAAGACAGCACATTTTCTCTTTATGTCTCCAGAATTTTTTCTTTCTACAGAAATTCTCCATTATTAATTTTTCTAATCTCTCTGTCTATCTCTATCTCTTAATGTCTGCCTCTTTCTCTATCTACCACTATCTATATCTTCATCTCTATCTTTAAATCTGTTTTTCCATTCCATTTCTTCTCAATCTCATTAGTTGCCAAATAAAAAATAGGACATCATATTCTACTTATTTTCCCCTTTGGTGCCACATAGACCTCTAGCTTTAATCATACAATCAATACTCTAGGAAAACTTTACTTCTCAAGAGTAGAGATAACTTTAATAATGTCACATTTAATTACTATATCAACTTTGTCTTAGCAACACTTAAGAGAGTGACCAAATTCTTCATCTTGAAACATGCTCCTGTGATTCTCTCAGTCTTCCTAATATAAGGACCCTTTTTTTAGACTCTTTTGTCACCTAGTCCTCCACTTGCTTTTTAAATGTACCTCTTTAAGGCTTGGTTCTGAGCATATTTCTTTTAACCAGGACAGTCATAATAGTCATTAAGCTTACAAGTTCTGTATCCAGACTGTAAGAAATTAAAAATAACCCTCAGCATTTATAACTATGTAGTCATGGGAAAATTATATAATCCTTCAAAGTCATGGTTTTTCACTTCTTTAAATGGATGTATTTCCCAGAGTTGTTGCAAAGATTAAACAGTATAAGTTATATAAGATGCTTAACACTCTTTTTAGAATACAGCTAATAGTTAAAACATGTTAGCTATGGTTAGCTATGCATTGCTACGTACATTTATAGGTAATCTCAACTGTTCTATCAGAAATGTATAATATCTATATGCTAATGATTCCCAAGTTAAAGCTCTCCTTCCAGTTTCTCAAACCAGAAAATTGTAGAATCTTTTTTTAATCTTTTTATATATGTCAATTAACATTTGGCACCATTTTATTTATTTTTTACTTTAATAATATGTCTTAGAATTGTCTGCTTATTTTGTGTTGACCAGTCAGTTTCAAGATGTTATTTCTTGCCATAACTACTGAAATTATCTCATTATTGGAATATTTATTTCATACTTTTCCCATCATCTTTTGTCATCAAAGAAGTCAGGATAATAAGTTTAAAAGAAATCATATTATGTTGTAGTAATTTCAACCTTCCAGTTTATGTAGAATTCAAATATTTTAAAATAACCATCAGAAGCATACATCATTCAGTTGCCCTACCTGTACCTCTAGCTTCATTTCCTGTCACTGTACCTTCCAGTCAACGTGTCTTAGCCAAATGGGACTTCGATTTCTTAATGTCCTGTGTGTGTGTGTGTGTGTCTGTTTTCTACCCTCTTCACCTCTTCATTACTTTCCCAACTATCTAAAATGTGTACTTTGCTTTTCTATGAGTAATTCTTTCCTATGATATGTTACAAAATTTCTGATTTACATGCTCAACAGGGCTGGCTTCTAAAACATAAACATGCATATGTTCCTGCAAAATTTGTTTTCATTCTCTGAGAAATATTTATGTTTTTCTCTTAAACTTATTTAATCTACATGCACCCCAATAAAGAAAACACTGTAAGCCCCTCATAAGCCCCTTTTGTGTCATTTCTCCAATTATTTCTCTCCATGTGGCCACAATCCCATGATTCCAACTACTGCATTCTTGATCTTGAATTGTTTTCATATCTAAGCCACATCTCTAGAAATAACAATTTTATTTTCCTTATTTCATTTAGATTTTTATGTGAATGGACTCATAAAATGTGTATTATTTTGTTCCTGGTCTCATTCACCCAATGTCTTCTTATAAAATTCATACATATGTGTATGTGTAAATACAATTTATGGTCAGGATGTATATTTTTAATGATGTATGAACATAACACAATATATTTACCATTCTACATAAATTATTTGTAGAGTTTGGTTGTATAAATTTACACTCATAAGAATAGTATATACGGGATATGTTTGTTCCACATCATCACCAAATCTTGGTATTTTTAGTCCTTTGTGATTTAGCCATTCTGATAAGGCTGTACAGAGATAACACCATGATCTAAAACTTCATTTCTCTGATTCCTCTTTTTTTTAAATAAATTTTTTAATTTTTTTAAAAAATGCTTTATTTATTTATTTTTAGAGAGAGGGGAAGGGAAGGAGAAAGAGAGGGAGAGAAACATCAATGTGTGGTTGCCTCTCATGTGTCCCCTACTGGGGACCTGGCCTGCAACCCAGGCATGTGCCCTGACTGGGAATCGAACTGCGATCCTTTGCTTCACAGGCCCGTGCTCAATTCACTGGAGCTACACCAGCCAGGGTGTCTCTGATTCCTTAGTGATATTTACACCATTTAGCTAAAAAAAAATTGTATTTCTATTATGATTTTTAAAACTTTGCCCTATGAATTATTTAAATGTTTATATCTTATTGTTGAAATATATGGAAATTAACTTGACAGTTTGTTATTATTTCTAGTTTAATTAAGTAGTGATAAGAGAACACACTACCTATATTTAACCCTTGACACTTATTAAGCCCTATAAAATGAGTTTAGTTCAAATGAGTGTATGTTGAAAAGAGTCAACATAACAAGTCCAAAACTGCTCTAGAAATAAAGGCCTAGGCTGCCATAGGGGAACTCAGAGATTCATTGGGAGGGCTCCTGCTACTTTCAAAACAAGTGAGAGCTACTTATTTTGACTACAGTGTTTGTACAAATAATGTTGTTTACACAATTTTTTTTGTTTATATCTGTACTTCTCAGTATGTGTAAGGGAAAAGATGTCTACTTAATCAACCCTCAATGAAATCTCTGGACGCTGAGTCTCTAATGAGCTTCCAGAACAGACAATATTTCAAATGTGTTGCCACAGCCCACTGCTTAAGGAATTAAAGGTGTTCTCTGTGACTCCACTGGGAAAGGACTCAAGAAAATGTGAACATGGTTTCCTATGACTTTCCCCCATCACCTTTTCCCCTTGCTGATATTGCTTGGTAACCTTTAGCTGTAATAATTATAACCCTGAGTAAGACTCTATTCCTGTAAGTCTGACACATATTTTGTGTCAGACACAGGATATTCTAGAATGATCCCTCTATTCCTGTAAGTCTGACACATATTTTGTGTCAGACACAGGATATTCTAGAATGATCCAGACCCACTGACATACAGAGGAAATATGGTTTAAAAGAGAAAGACTCAAAGGACAGAGAAAGTTGAACCATGCTTCCTGGGTATCTATAAGTAATCTATGGAATGAAGCAGCAGCCAAACTGCTAATGCTGCATTGTGAAAAGGTAAAACTACATATGGAATTAGAGAATGGCATATCCACTTCTGGAGAGATGGCTTGCTGGGTTCTCTAGCTCTGTTTGGGCATCCTAGCTAAAGGGAGAAAAAAAGAATGCAACCTGGGTGATGTCTTTGGGTGTTTTGTCTCTCCTCCCAATGGGAGAGGAAGCATTGGATGGACCAGACATATTAAAAATTTGTACTTTCTCTCTTTCAGATGGAATTTTAAAAGGTTAAATCCATTTTCTCATTTGGAACCAAATTTTAGATAAACCAGAGGAGAGATAAAAGGAAAACACTCTTGCCATTTCTTCAGCCAAACTGCTTCTCCTGCTGCAGCAGACCACAGCCCCACTTACGTTCCAGCTGGATCTCTTGCAGCAAGTGTCATTTTCAACCTGTAAATGTAGAATTCACTGTTTGAAGTTTCAGTGAGTTTGCAGAAACATAAGGAAGGGAGATTTTAATTGGCTTTGCATTTGGTGGTTATTGCATATGAATAAAAATTACTTTAAATGTTTAATTTCATAAATTCTAGAGGGATTGTCACCATCAGGGAACAGCTGATGGAACAGTGATTCTTTGTTTTTTGTCATTGGTGGGTAGGTTGGAATTTAAATTCTTTAAGTATTTAAAATCTGTATTTATAACTCATGCTTTTGACTGTGATTTTTGCCCATTATGAGAGTTTCTGTGTCAATCTCCAGAGAGAGATACACTTTTGATGTTGCAAAAATAGTTTTTAGTTGCTAACAAGCTGTTATGAAACCATATATCTGACCCTTAGAAGAGGACTCCTTTCCAGCCTAATGTGCATATTTTTGAGTAGATCAATTTGGACTCTATAAGACTGACAAGACAAAAAAGGCTTAGGAAATACTTGCTTGCCACTTGGACTTAGAGCACAGCTCTCCGACTTACAGAATCTTGGCTTTGCTGCTTCTGAAGAAAAACCACTGTTTAAGACTCTGAATTCATATACTAATTGTCTGAGCTTGACTCCAAGCTGAAACAGTGTTTTCTGTTATGGGACATTTCGGCCTCAACATGGGTTATGATGAACTAAAGCCAGGCACAGGTTAATGAAAAAAACAGAATTCCAAGGTTGTTTTAGATTTAGAAACTCCTTCTGTGAGAACATAAAGTATGAAAATATCTTTGCTGCTGACTGGACCATCTGTGTCACCTACACATGGCCACAGAAAAGTGCTCGTTCTCTGCTGGAGCTATCTGAAATTGAGTTCCTGACCAAGTTGATATTTCTGAAATAATTGTGTTACTAACCTGTGATCTGTGCCAAAAGCCTGAAGTTGGGAGAAGGTCACATCAGTAAAATTTATCATTTTATTCTCATTCTCAAACATAGTGAGTATTTCTGATTAAGCAAGTTATAGAAAAGTATTGTGTGTTTCAGCTTTGCACAGTGGCAGTATCTGAGGCACAATAATTGCTAATTTAAAAGTTGTGTGTGTGTGTGTTTTGAGTAAATGCTTATACCTTCTTGTATATAACCCTTCTATATAAATGATATGGGTGAGAGTGGTGAATAATTGAGAAAGCATAAAGTTATGGTTGCAGAATGAGACCTGATTATTTTAGAACAACAGAATTAACAAAACACTGATGTAGGGGGTCTCTGCCCACAGAGCCCCCATGTCTGCCATGGATGAAAATAATGCTACCAAGACATGATCTGCTTGGGGAGGAAAGGTGGTTGATCTCAAAAGACAGAAGTGCCTTGAGTCCTTACCTCAAATGGTATTTATTAGTTTCATAACACACAGGGATACAGGTAAAGCTCATCAATCAATGTCAGGCGGCAAAAATCAAACAATAGATAACATTTCAAAGAAATCTGAGGGCTTAATCTGAGTCAGTGTCTGTCAGGTAAAGAGGTTGCAAAAACTTTAGGAGACATAATCATTTCCTGCCCAGACCCGTGTCATATGGATGAGCGCACTCTTAGCAAAGCAGGCTTCACAGGACTTTCAGAAATATTTCTTATGACTGATCACCCTGCAACCTGCTCTAGCTGGCAGAGGGCTGCACCCCCTTCCCATCATAGATTCAAGCTTAAGTGGATAGTGGATTAGAGTCAGGAAGCGCTTCTCCCAGATGGAAAGGGAACTCAGGCTATGTCAAAATAGCTGGGGGGTGAGGGTCTTTCACCCCTTCTTTGCTGCAGCCCCCAAGTCCTACCTTGATGGCCTCCCATATGATCGTGTCTAGCTTGGGTTGCCTCTCCGCTGAGAGGTCTTACCCATAGACTCTGACTAACCAACCAAGAACTGGGGGCTAGAGATGGCAGAAGCAGCGCTCTTGCCAGGGAGATAAGCTTTGTTTCCTCAGTGGCTCACAGTCCGGAGGTTGCTCACTCAGCCTTAGCCACTGGGGGTGGTTACAACTCCTGAAACCAGGCAGAGTGGTTCCCAACACACTGACACTTGGTAAAGCATGTGGAATGGAGAAGGGAGCAATAATCTTTGATTTTTAAAACTATTCCTGGAGGATTTTCCCTCTCTCCAAAGAAAAGAGAACAAATTCCCAGTGTTGACTTTCCCAGCTGCTGTGGCATTTTGAATCATGGCTGAGCCTGTGATTACACCTGTCTATGAGACAACAAGGGCCCCAGCACTCTTTACAGGAAACACTTCCAGATTCTCTCCATGCA
>PVKM010044807.1:0-12132 GCA_004027735.1 Carollia perspicillata | reverse complement strand
AGTTATTTTTTGATCCATTCATTTACTGATGGGCATCTAGGTTGCTTCCAGCACTTAGTTATGGTAAATTGCACTGCTATGAACATTGGGGTGTGTAGGTTCAAATTTTGGGTTGGTGTTTCAGGGTTCTTAGGATATAATCCTATTTCTTATCACAGTTGTTAGTTCTAGAATGTCCAGTTTTTCAAAGCAGTTTATATAAATTTCTCCTTATATTCCTTATTTATCCCCTCATTATGTTTGTTTTTCTTTTAAACAGTGATCTTGTTTTAAATCTTTGTCTGCTCATTCCATCATCTCTACCACTTGTAGGTATTTTTAACTGATTGATATTTTCCCTCATTATGGGTCAAATTTTCTGATGTCATATGTCAAAATATTTTTGTTAATCTGGGATCATTGTTATATTAATATTTCAGTGTGGGGAATGTCACACTAAATGCACACTGTAAATTTTCCTTTCATCTTATGCAGAGTCTGTATGTGGAACTTCAGTGTCTTAGAGAAGGCGTGTTTGATTTCTATCTTGACACCCACAGAGTCAAGCTCTTATTTTGGCTTCCCAGGACCAGTGGGCACAGTTTTTTTTTAGTTCTCCTTTTCCAGAAGTGGCAGCCCTACCAGAAACCTGGTTGTATCCAAGATTTATCCTTTTCAACAAGGCTGTTTTATTGGACACCTCCAGGGAATTCTATTCTCACGGGAGCTGAATTTAAGGATCCTGTTCACATTGTGTTCCATTTCCCCTAAGCTAGTGGGGTCTTAATTCCAAGCATGCAGTCCCAAGGGACTATGTTTCATCTCCCCTCTGGGGGATGCCCTTTCATTGTTTCGAACTCTGTTAAGTATTTAATGTTTTTTAACTGTATTTTATCCAGTAGTTCAATGTGTTGTGCTTGACAGAAAAGGGTCTATATTAGTTCAGTCTATCATCTCACCAAAACATTTTATTTATAAACATTTATTTTTATAGCTTTATTTATTTTTATGTTTTATATGTACTTTTATATTTTACTTACTTTTTATTTTGTTTGTTTTTAAAAATAGCTTCATTTCATATTTTATATTTTAATCCACCTACAGCTTACTTTTTTCAGATAATTGAGAGTGTGGCTGTTTAGAAAAGCTACTGAGTTTTGTCTGTTAATTTTGTATTCTGTATATGTTATAGAACAAATTTTTGTTATTGTTATTGATTTTCTTACATTTTTCTCTGTATGCAGTCATATAATATTGTTATATGGTACATCTTATATGTACAACTCTTACCAGATTTTTTTTCCTGTTTTATTGCACTGTCTATGATTTGCTATGATGAATAGTAGGGATGTTAGTAATCACCATGCCTAACTTTACTAGAGATAATTCTAAGTCACTACTACTGTCTATCAGGTTGTGGTGGGTATGGAGATACACTGCCCAGGTCCCCTTTCAAGATAGGGCTTGCTGCCAAAGATATCAGATCCTTCAGGGTTTCCCTCAGCTTCAGAGAGCAGCCTCAGCCAAGAGCACACCATTACCAGGGTGCCCCATATCCAGTGACTGATCCAGGCAGGGGTACAAAGGCCTAAACCTACATGACCAAGACAACACTGCTGACAGGCTTGTGTCTCTGTCCAATCCTGCTGTCTACTATCTTCCACAGGGACTGGTCCCTAATAATATCCTACACACTAAACTCTGTATTTCTCTCTGTATCTCTGGCCACATCCTATTGATAGTAAACAGACCTCTTGTAATTGTGTATTTCCAATTAATTTGTAATTTTAGCTTTTTAAAATCTAATTCAAGATCCACTTAGAAAATGTTCCTAATTTTAGTTGTATGTGTGACTTTGAATATTAATTTTTATATTTTTATTATCATCCAAGAATGTAACCTAGTATATTTCTCTAGAATTTATTGAGATTTTATTTCTGGCCTAATGTTTGGTCTAATGCTACACATTTTTCATAGCTATTAGAAAAAAATGTGTTTTCCTGTTTATTGGAATACACTTAACAATATATCTACTCAATCATCCACTAACTGAATACTCAAATTTGCAAAGCTTTGCATTCTTATTTAAATTTTGAACATTTGATGTATTCATCATGATAGAGTTACGTTACAGTTTAGACTATTGTCAAGCATTTTTCATTTTCTGTTAGCATTACTAGCAGTTACTTCCCTTATGTATTTTTGTCCTATGTTAGTTGGGGCTTGCTTTATACCTTTTATCTTTTTGGAGAATTCTACCTTTTCTCAGTAAACCCTTCTTAGTTTAATTTATTCTTTACTTTTAATCCTGACATGTTTTACTAAATATTATCATCTGTTTTATTTTTGGTTGCCTTTATCTAACATAACTGCGTTTTTCCTTTCATTTTAACCTTTCTGTTTTGTGTTATTTTTTTTCTAACTGGGCACTTTTAACCCTTTTTGAAAGGCAGTGTCTTTCAATATGGACATTTTACTCTTCCTGGTATGAAATGCTGCATCCTTTTGATACAGGGAAGTGACTTAAACCCAGTAGGCCTTAGCACAGAGTCCCCCTCCCCCAGTTCAAATGGCAGCACCAGCCTGTGCGAGTGCCAAAGGATAAGGTACTAATGGTCCAGCCCGCCCACGCCAAAACATAGGGTACTAACTAACCAAATAAGGAAATCTAAACTAACCTCTGCATTCCTCTGCATTCTGCTTCTGTATCTCGCTTCTGCCACGTAGCCCAGAAGGGATAGAGTATATAAGCTCCGTAACTCCTTTGTTCAGGGTCCAGAATGTGGAGTTGGATTCCTCTGGGACCATGTGTGAATAATGGATCGTGCTCTTAACCCCTCCGGTGTCTGGTTGTTTCGATTTTCTGTAACACTTTCTAGATCTACACAACTTGGCCTGGAAAGGCAGTGAAATTAGAAAAAGATAAGATAGGAATAATTTGGCATCAATAAGAGTTAGTCTTTTCACAAGAAATGAGAAAAGTTTTGAGTGGCCCATTTGTCTATATTTTAAAAGGGTTACCAAGCCAATCTGCCCTTTGGACACCTGGCCAGGGACAAAGACATCCTGAAAAGAGGCCTCCTCTGAAGAGCTCTGTGAAGAGAGTCTTCGGAAGGTGGGCTCTTCCGGCTGTGGGGAGCAACTGCCTCCCAACTTCCTCCTTTGCTCCAAAGCCAGAGACGAAGTGAAAATAAGTGGGTTTAAAAAAATATATATGTGTGGAATGTGGTCAGAGCCTGATGTCAGAGTAGAAAATAAGTTTAAACAAAGAACAAAAATATTATTTGAAGACAACTGCAGTATACGAGTCCATTTTAGGGTTCTGCCAAGCTTCCAAAAGCCTTATTGCTGCCGTTGAAGCATATCACAGAAAATACTAAAGTAAACCAGTTTGTTAGAATTGCTTATTTTCCCTCGTACTGTTTATATCTGGAGGGGCCCCATGTTCTCCAGTTTCAGACTGACAAAAGCCTGCTGGGAATAACTCATAAAGACTAAGGGCTTAGCCTCCTTGTTTTGTTTTGTTTTTACGCTAACAAAAAAAAAATGGCTGCTGAGTACAGATTCACATGCCTCTGTATGGTCAAGTGCTTTTTTGTGCTCATGGGCGCCTGAGGCCTGTTTATTTTGGGAGGTGTATTGGTATTCATTTCCACCAGAAAGTAGCAGAAGGAAGCCAGATCCTTTTTTTTCCCACAGAAGGGGAGCAATAATTACTTTTTAGAATATTTAGAAAGGAAGATCAGTGATAAGCAGGAACATGTCAAGGAGTATTACATATTCTGTTTCAGGAACGTGGGAGGTGCTTAGCGAGAAATCAGAAAAGCTGCTTTTGTTGTGAGGAAATGGCAATTTGAAAGTAATCTATTTCTAAATCTCAGGGGTAGTACTATGAGACTATTCCAGAATCTGAGCTCTAAGTACAAAGGAAAGGGGAAATAAGAAATAGGGAACAAGGAAGGCTGCATTTAGAAAAGAGCCTACTCTGCTGAAGAAACGCTGGACGCAGATCCTATACCAGGCAGCAGACATTTTTATGCAGGGCAGTTTGAATTACCAATAGTTTCCCAAGTGGAAGCTCAATTAAGCATTGAATCACACAGGGCATTAGATATGAAAGAATATGGTATACCCACTGATAGAGGATTGGCCTGTTTCTTTCCGAGTCTTTAATTTTAGACACATGCTCTTCTACGGTAACAACACTGAAGGTTCCAGTGGCATTTCATTACTGAGCATTTCTTCAACACTCACCTGCATGACTACTAAAATAAATTTATTTAAGAAGACAAAGTTCTCAACCACTAGGAGCTTGTGCCCCAGACCAAAAGAACCCATCTGAACTTCTAACCAAAAGTATGATGGACATATGACTCATGGCAGCTCACATGATTTCTGGCTACAGACAAGAGCTGTCCAGTCTCTGGGACAGAGGGATTGCAGTAGTTCACATCTGAGACCCAGGTGTGTAGAGAATGATACACCCCCTCCTATGCCAGGTATAGATCTAGTCGCTTAAATTAACACAGCAATCCTCTCTGAGTAATCTATTCTATGGGGGGAAACCCACAACATATAAGTCTAAAACTGTTTATTGTAGCAATGTTTATGGTGGTAACAAGACTGGAAACAACTAAGGGCCATCATTAGGAATGGTTAAAGTGAATGTTGGTACTTCCGTTCTGTGCAATCTTATATAGCTACTTAAAAATGAGTTAGACCCGCCCTGGCTAGTGTGACTCAGTGGATTGAGTGCTGGCCTGAGAACCAGGGGGTTGCCGGTCCAATTCCCACATCAGGGCACATACCTGGATTTTGGGCTGGGTCCCCAGTGTGGGGTGTGCGAGAGGCAACCACACATTGATGTTTCTCTTCCTCTCTCTCCGTTTCTTCCCCTCTATCTAAAAATAAATAAAATCTTTTAAAAAATGAGTTAGACCCTATCAATTGATGGCAGAGTAACTACATCCTTAGAATGTTTACTATGTATGTGTCAGCTCTGTGTGTATACCTTACAATCTTGTAAAATGAGAACTATTATTTCCCCTACTTTATTTTATAGATAAGGTAACTGAGCACAAGCATGGTTAAATAATTTGCCAAAGATACCAGAGCTGGTTAACAAGGAACCAGGATTTAAGCCTAATCAGTTTGACTCGAGAATCTGTACTTTCTGTACCTACACACAGCTTGCTTACAAATTGCAGAGAAATGGAAAGACAACATTTGAATAATAACAAACAAGCCAAAATTACATAACATGTTTATGTGTTTGTACAAATTTGTATGAGCATGAAGAAAAGCATGGAGGGATGCAACCAGATTTTTAACACGGATTAACCTGGGGAGGCAGATGTGGGTAGGGATGGATAGCATGAGAGGACTTAGTAGCTATTTATGCACCTTTGCCTTGCTTTTCAAGTTGTAGACAGCACATGTCTAATAGTATCTCTGGTCTAACTGACAAGGTTCTTTGTGCATCCACAGTACATTCCGGAATTTATCCAAAGATTTATTAAATATCTCTATGAGCCAAGCTAACTGAGGCATAGGGATACATAGATTATGAGCAGCTTCAGCCAAATGCAGGAGACAGGCAAATACAGCCTGTGATAAGTGTTATGACAGTAGTTTTGTTTTTTTTTTTTAAAGGAAATCAATCCAGGCAGAGACCAGGTGTTGGGGTCAGGGTGGGGAGAGTTGTAATCCTAAACCGTTTCCCTCAAAAGTGGCACCAGACAGCGTTAGCTTGGCAATCTTCTTTCACTTCATTTCAGTTCAGTATTTGTCTTAGAGAAACAAGATAGATCAACAAGGCAGATAACATGGGCTTTGGAATCTGGCAGGCCTGGGTTTGAAATCCTAACCTGTAATTTACTAGTTGTGAAACCTTGGGCAAAGTGTGCTTAATTTTTCTAAACTTCAGATCCTTCATCAGTTAAAGGCTTATAATCACAACTATTTTCAGCCCAAGGTGAATGTTCTGGGTATCTACTACTGCATTAAAAACCTCCCAAAATGTAGAGGCTTAAAGTAACACCATGCACTCTGCTAGTGAATATGCAGTGCAGGCTAGGATCAGTGGGGACAGTTCAACACTGCCCCACACACTATCAGGCGGGATGGCTTGACCGTGGCTAGAAGATCCATTTTCTGATTTACTCTCGTGGCTAGTTACTCGATACTGGGTCCTTTCCACACTGCTTTCTCCATGAAGCTCTTGGGGCTTTCTCATTACATAGAGCCTAGATTTTAAGAGCGTATGTTCTGAGGGACAAGAAGCACAAGCTGGCAATCTCTTCAGGTTGGGCTCGGACATAACAAAGATCCACATCTGCTAAATCCTATTAGCAAAAGTGGTCACAGAGCCCACTCTGATTCATGGAAAAGAGTGCGCTGGGAAACTTTGAGGAATGCACATCTATACAACTCATGGCCAGAGAAATTCCTAATGCAAAGTAATGCAAGTTCTGGTAGTAGCAATTTGGGCCTGTGTGAACTGGAGAGATAAGGTTGAGTGGATGTGACTAAGGCAACAACAGCACAACGCTTCTACCAGATCTACCCCAGACTGTGAGCTCCTTAAGTTACGGGAATCTTTGACTGTGGAGACAAAATTAGTATTCAATAAGTGATTAGAAAATGAATAAATGAATGAGTGAGTGAATAAATGAATATAAAACATTGGCTTTGAATGTAAACATGAAAAACAAACAAACAAACAAACTAGAACCACAGTGCAAGGGTCAGCAAAGTATAACCAAAATCCAGCCTAATACCTGTTTTTATAAATAAAGTTTTATTGGAACTTAATGGCACCCATTTTCTTATGTGTTGTTTATGACTGCTTTCTTGCTACAATGGCTGAGTTGAGCTATTGTGACAAAAACCTATGGCTCATAAAGTCAAAAATATTTTCGGTCTTTTTCCAGAAGTTTGCAGACCTCTGTAGTAGAGTACTGAAATTTGAACAGCCCACACCTATACCTCTTACCAGTTCTCCCTTATTTCCTGTTTCCTTCCCTTTATTATTATTCATCTATCAGATACAACTTAAGGGGACAGAAAGGATTTGATCCTAAGATCCAGAAAAGAAAACTCAACTTGCACTATTTCTATTATAATAGATGCAGCTACCATGAATGGAAGGAGAGGACAGTTAGAACAGAGAATCTAAATAAAATATGATGTTGTTATTAAACTATTCATTTAACTGCCCCTTTTTTTGTGACAGAGCTTGACTGTATCATATTTATATCACATATGGCTGCCATTTTTCCAAGGAGTCTCAGCTAGTTACCCATCAGGGTTTTTGATAAAAAGCAACAAAAAACAAATTCTAGGTAATTTAGTCAGTAAAGAAAGGAATTAAAAGACATTGATATTTCTTTTTGGACATAAAAAATAGGAGATTTCATATCCAAGAAAGTTAAAGAACCAGGTCAAGAGGCTACATAGCAAGTAACAGTACCCAAATCTCTAACACTGATATTTAGGGTGTCTCTAATAAAGGCCATAATGACCACACTGCCTCTGTGGCTGGACAAGAAAACTTGCTTTTACTACTCTCATCACCTCTTCTGGACCTTGGACCTCACTCTGGGAAATATCACTACTGCCTCTGGAAACTGGAGAGGGCAGTCCAGGCTGCTGCCATCTTCGTAAGTGATTATGCACAGTCCCGATTCTCTACATGGCCAGTAGTGGAGTCTGAGTCTGACATGGTGCCACCTGGTTGGGAGTTTTAAGTCATATGCCTGAATTTTAGCTTCAAGGGGGTTAGAGAAAGTGAGAATCTGGCTTCTATGGTTAGAAATCATCTGTCCCTAACTCAGAGTATCCTGAACTTTCGCATTTTCTTGACTTTCTCTAATGTTCCGTGTCCCAGTTACAGCAAGGACTTTGAGAGGTGATTCGCCTGTTACCCTTGTTTTGTTGTTCATCTGTAACAGTACTTACTACGGGTAGGCTGCATGAAAGTAGTAACTTTGACTGTGCTTTGCTATGAGCACATATTTGCTCTGGGTCTGAACATGGGCTTACCTCACTTATCAATACAACACTCATTGGCTGTGTTAAATTTCCTATTTGCTATTTCTCAACTCTTTCAAAGAAGATTTACTATTAAATAGAGAAGAGTGATGTGGGATAAAGGAAAAGGGCTTTTTTAAAATATGTTTTTTATTTATTTGTTAAACTATAACAGGAAATGTGAGCATGTTTTGCCACTGATAGGACAGAGTGTGCATGGAGGGCAAGGTTGAAGGCACACTGACAGGGGACAACAGGTGGAAGGCGAAGTTTTTGTATTATGATGGTGCTTCGGCCCAGAAACAAGGAACGTCCAAATCATAACTTGTTATTTACCACTCTTTCCTACGAATTCCCGGGGCGGGGGATCAAACATGAGGAATAATAGGCAAAAGGTAAACACATGATTACTTTTTAAACATTAGATGAGATAGGCAATGCAAGACTCTCTCATGAAGTCCAGGTTCAAAAAGCTGGCTGAGACCTGGAGACCTAAGGCCTTCTGCTCCCCCACATGTAAGCAACGCACTGAATGCACTTGCAGAAAACAGGATGGCCTATGCCCCAGCCCACTTACATACATAAACTCATGGAAAAAAGAAAGTGAAGAGCAATGTTTCACAGCCTTGGCACTATTGAAATTTTGGGCCAGAAAATTCTTTATTGGGGTGGTGTGCTAACCTGTGCACTGTAAGCTGTTTGGCAGCATCTCCTGACCTCTACCCACTAGATGATAATAGCACACGCCTCCCAGTTGTGACAATCAAAAATGTCTCCAGACACTGACAAACATTTCTGCTGGGGGGAGCTCCCGAGCTGGGAACCACTGGAGAAAACAATGCTGGCCAGTCTCTGGAAAACAGACTCTGTTTTTTGTTCTGAGATAGGAAGGCAAGAGAGTAGAGCCCGCATGGGGATAGACTTTTCAAATCCAGTAACCGCACCCACAAGTTAAAAACAAAAAGCACCCAGTGAATGTCCAGAGATCTTACCATCCATGCTGATTAACAGATCCATCTTTCTTAGGGACCAAGTACCAAGCACCAAGTACCAAGAGGGCGGAGACAACTGAAGTGTCTCTTCCACTTCTGTTTTCACTTTTGACTGCCTCTTAACCCCTGTGGTTGGCAAACAGAAATTACGGGCCACTGACGTTGAGCTATCCTTTACTCATACAGGATGTGGTGGCTAATTTTGTGTGTCAACTTGACTGGGCTAAGGGATGTCCACGTAGCTAGTAAAATATTATTTCTGGTGTATCTGTGAAAATGTTTCTGGAAGAGATTAGCATTTGAATAAGCTGATTAAAAACCACTGCCCTCACCAAGGCTGGTGGGCATCTTCTCATCTGCTGAGAGCCTAAATGGAACAAAAAGGTGCAGAAAGGACGAATTTGCTCTCCTGGGTGAGGTGGGACATCCATCTTCTCTGGCCCTTGGACATCAGTGCTCCTGGCTCTCAGGCCCTGGTTCCCCGGCCTTCGGGTTTGGACTGGAACCATGCGCCAGGCCTCCCGCTTGCAGAGCGCAGACTGTGGGACTTCTCGGCCTCCATGACCATGTGAGCCAATCTCACATGTCTCTTTCCATACACAACCACATATAGAAATTACAGCCAATTATTCTACATGTATCTATACGGGTTCTGTTTCTCTGGATAAACCACACTAATACACATGAATGGGAAAGGATTCCTGGGATATCAAAACTAAGAAAGCCCCAGGCAGCTCGGGAGAAGTTGGCCACCTTATCGGAATCCCACGTATTTTAAAGCAGTGGAGCTTCCTTCAGACTTGAAGCAATTTCCCCAACATGAATCACTTCATCACTTTTCCTTAGAACCCTCCTAGAGTCTTTTAGTTTAACTATTGTCCCCGAGGCCTCTAAAATGAGTCACCGCAGTACACTAAGTCCACTTAAAGGCCACAGGTCACTCAACAAGTTTGCTCTCTAGCCTACTTTCCATCCCTACACGCAATCATGGTGTTCAGACCAGCTCGCCAGAGTCTAAACCGCGAGTCTGAACCAAACAGTAAAGAATACCCCAAAGCTGAAAAATGTGAATTTTCTCCCATTTAATTCACTAGAGAGAAACTGAAGTCCTAAACCAAAATTCCTCTCCGTTTGTTGAAGTTTAAGTCTGAAAGACATTACAGTCAGTTGTTCTCACCATCCTCCTTTCTTACTTTGTTCACTCTCAGCTGGAGTTGCTTCACTCACACGGAGTCTCAGTTCCTTTTTTCACAGCTGTGGCCTGGGAGGGGTGGAGTGCCCTGAAACCTCTCTAAAATTAGATGAATCCCAACTCACTCCACTATCTCCACGCTCTGGTTTTCTGAAGTTTTTAAGGGTCAGCAAAGCATATAACACATGAATGGATTAGCCCACACCCACGAAACACACGAATGCCAAGCCATGACAGCAGTTTATTTCCAAGCAAAGTTATTTCTCTAGATCCCAGCATATGGTATAAATCCAGACCACATTGCTGCTGGCAGTCAAAGAATAGCAGGGCCTTAATGTGTTCTTGGGCAAGGTGGTAGGGAAAGAAATGCAAGAATATAGAAGATGTGTTTCATGTTCTTTCTGTTCAAACTGTAAGACCAACACCCGTTTTATATGATGACCACATTCCTTCTCAAGTTTTGAAACAAATCTGAGTCTGGAGGTAAGTGTTCAGGTACAAACTTTTGAATTTCTTTTTCAGCTCTTATACTTCTAATAATCTCATTGATTTTTTTTCTCTGTTTCTATCTGACAAATAAGGACTTCCATTTCTCTTTGAACGTTTGTTTAAAACAAAATTACCCTGGGTGCCAACCTCCAACCCCACCCCACCACAGTTGAACCCACAAACTTAGCTCACATCTATGATTTTAGCTTATAAAATTAACAAGGCAGAAGCAGCATGAGTCCATGTGCTGGTAGAGATCATGATGGTCAGCGGCTGGGATAGTGAATTCCAGGACCTAGGGACAAGCCACGTGAACATAAAGCTGAATTTCACAGTGATTTTTCTTCCCCTTACATCCTCTTCAAAATAACATAAAGAGAAACTAGATTTGGGACTCCCATTCTAAATCCACCTACCCATGCTAAGCACTAGGAATTTAAATCCAAATGTTTCATACATTGGTGTTCTCTAGTCCTCACGAATCAAATAGCTTTTATAGTTTAAAATACTGATGAAAAGCCCTGGCTGGTGTGGCTCAGTGGATTGAGCGCTGGCCTGTGAACCAAAGGGTTGTCAATTCCCATGGTAGGGCACATGCCTGGGTTGAGGGCCAGGTCCCCAGTATGGGGTGCACAAGATATAACCACACATTGATGTTTCTCTCCCTCTCTTTCTCCCTCCATTCCCCTCTCTAAAAATAAATAAAATCTTTAAAAAAATTTTAAAGTAAAATAAAATACTGGTGAACAAAAATTCCAAAAACTAAAACATCTACACATACCAGTACCTAAAACGTCTGTATATTGAAGGTCTGTGTATCTTGAGATGAGCATTTTGTGACCACAAAAGTGCCTCTTTTCCTAACAATCTAATATTATCTCAGTTTACAATGTCAGTCATCACAGGTGCACTAAAGCCTCAATCTCCCTAAATGGTACTTTGGCCCAAAGACTAGTTCTTCTGTAGGTATCCATATAAATAGTGATATCCATAGTTATATCCACACTTGGTATCACTGTGTAGCTGTTCAGAGAAAGAGGAGTCTTGTATGCAATTATGATAGCATTATCACCAAGTAACCAAGAATCTTGCCCTGATGCTTACCACTCCTCCTTGTGGTATTTCAGATCAAATATATACAAGAAGCAATAACCAAATGGGAATCAAAACAGCCCTTTAGTAATAACAGCAAGAACCATGTACAACCATAAACCTATCCCTGTGTATTGCAAGCCTGAAGCTACATTAAAAAACCCTGAGGGTTAGGGCTGGAATCTGAGGCTTATCTTTCCTGGAACTCCCAAGTTCTTTATGTTTATCTTTCTTTTGTCATTTACCTCCCTGCTCTGTGCTTTATGTGCTTATCTCCTCCTCGTTATGAGATTCATTCGAAGGCCATGAAGGGAGAGGCTGTCCATGAATACCTCGCAGTGCACAGCACATTGCCTT
>PVKM010044806.1:0-12125 GCA_004027735.1 Carollia perspicillata | reverse complement strand
TGAATGAACCAAGAATTAAAACACCCTTTAAATTTAAGGTAGGAAGGTCTGACCAACCAATATGCACATTGTATAACTTACAGGCCATTGTTACCAGCTATAGTAAAAAAACATAATTTCCGATATATCAAATCACTGTCTCATTGGCTCTGAGAATAGTCAATCATTTCTTAAATTAACAACAGCTTTCCAAAGTGATGACCCACATGACAAAAAATAAATAAACACAGAAACAATGACAATGAAGACCGCCATTTTATATTAAAAATATTTGAAACCTGTTCATCATTTTTCCACTAAGGACACAGATATTGAAAGTTTCTGGATAATCTCGTCGCTAACAATAACATTTTCCAAGCATGTCTGTGTAAAGCACTATGCCTTCTTCTTCCTGTTTGATATCTACCTTAGTAATAAATGTAATTCAGTCCGATCTTAATACAAGAAAATTACAATAGTCAATGATACAGAGTTTGATCTGCAGCATCTCTTACCTCCTAAACATCACTGCTGAAATCCATCATAATCTTCAGTAGGAGATCTGCACTCATGTTGCTTAGATGGGAAAAGGCATGACACCCAGGGGCCCAGTGAGTTCAGCAGGCAGTCTGGAAAAGGCAAGGGCCTTATTGTGATTATGATCACTTTGCCGAAGGTGCATGTACCAGGGCTGGCCTGAACCTCAGCTCTTCCGAAACCAGCTGCCTGAGCATCCAGTCCCAAGCATGTAATCAGTTGCCTGGTGTTTTTCAAAGCCATTCCCCTCCCTCAAAACATTTAGGGGCAGAGAGCTGAGAGATGGACAGAGCTGAGAGTCTAGGGAGGATTCAAACATCCTGACTCTGGCAGCTCCCCTTGCCCTGTTCCCCTACGGCCCATATGGCACTTCAACAGTGATGAGTGCTAGAAAGTCACTTTACTGAAAGTTAGCATTACTGAAACCTCTGCACCACACTGTTTTCTCAGAGCGGCATGTACGCTATCTCTGCGGCATACATTTTGCATTGGGAACTTTCTTGATGCAATTACCCTTTGCAACTAATAAAATGAGGTATAATTATAGATGCACTGTTAGCAGAGCCACTTCCCATTTTGCGTGCTACCTCTGTGGCTATCTGGAACTCCAGATCTGAGTGCAGTTTATTACTCTCACTGACATGTTATCGCTGGGGATGGTGCTACTCACGGTGACAGCTACCTGGGGCAGCACAGTCCCATCCTTTGGGGACCTCTCTGCCTCCTTGGGCTCCGTCTCTTTGCTCGCAGTTGCATTTTCTACCCTCCGTGGAACAGCTTCCAATGTGTCATTCAACCCACTCAGAGCCCTCGTTGGCCATCCTGAACCCACAGTCTAGGGGCCTGTTTTTTTTGTTTTGTTTTTGTTTTATTTTTTTACATTACTTTATTGTTGTTCAATCACAGTTGTCTGCATTTTCTCCCCACCACTCCCCGCCACCCCATCCAAACCCACCTCCCTCCCTTGCTTCCACCTTCCCCCTTGGTTTTGTCTATATTAGTGGCCTGTTTTTAAAAGTCAGTCTCCTACCTGCTGATTTAAATGAGGAGCAGAGATTTGCGTACAAGGCCTCAGTCAGAAATCTCGGGAAGAACCCACTTGTACTTGGACATGACAAAGGTCTCTAAAGAACATCTCTGCATTCTGTATAATGAGCAAGTATTATTTTAAAAAAGAAAAAACAGAAAAAGCATATAACACATTTTCTATAAAGCCAGAAGGGGAATAGGCCCTTCCTTCTGAGAACCCCCCACAGGAAGTCTGGACAGGCATGAAGACTCACCATGAGGTGCCAGGACTCATGGAGAATTTAAGGGAATTCGCTTCTAGAAATTCAACTTCCTAAACTGGGTCTTACCAGAAACTGTGCCTAAAGTCGGTGCACACTTACTGCATGCGAGTTATGTTGGAATAAAAAATACACTGATGAAGTGTTCAAAGAACAACGGAACACCTGTTGTTGTGAGTTTCTCTTGACACTGACATCTTAGAGGCTGCACGGAGGTACCCTTAGCCCCCAGGATATGGATGTCTGTGGGGGAGGTATAGAAGTCTTAGGACAATTCAGAGCCTGCCCCTGAAATCCTCTAGCCTTTGCGGACAATATCCTTCTATTGGCGAGCCAAGCAATTCAATCTCATGGCTGCCCGACAAATGAGTAAGGTGGCCCTACGAGCTCAGTGCAGGTAGACATGCAGCGAGTCAGAAAATCTGCCTCAGAACCAGGGCCTGTGGGTGGCGAATGCCCGGCATGGTTGAGACTTCGAGAGGAAACCAGCCGGGGCAGGGAGAGGTCTCAAAGAGGACCAGGCGGGGGACCAGGCACAGGGTAGTTAGCACAGGGTGCCGCAAGAAGTGTGTGGAAGAATCACTCCAGCAAAGAAGCCCAAGCCAACGAATCCTGTTGGGAAAACGCATTCTCAGAGCTTGCCCCTCACAGGCGTGGCAGGGCTCTCTCGGATCTGGCAGGGTTTCCCACGCCGCCCAACCCCAGCGACAGGGACGGGCGCTGAGCTGCTTGGTTTTGTTAGACATCCTTGGGAAAAAAGCCTCAAGTCATTCTGCAATGAAAGAAACCCTCATGGGACAATCCCACTAATGTGTGCTACCCTCCGGCGATGATTTCTTATTGAATAGTATTCCTCTGTGTCTGAAATGTCCTGGATTGTTTCCTTACACGGTGTCCCTAAGCTAAGAGGCTCTGCACCCTGCGCGGCTGGCATTTATCAGGCTTTTTTTTTAACCATAAATCTGACCACAAGTAAATGTTTTCTAACAAGCACAGAGCATATAAAAAAGAGTTTCCTGACCGGCGCTAAGCAGCTGCCCTCCCCCAGCGGTACCAGCAGCAAATGCCAGAGGCCACCTGGTGAATTGGCTGCCGCAGAGAAGCTAGGACACTCTCACTGTATTTACAGGAGAAAAAGACCAAGTATTGAGAACAAAAACAAAATACCGCCACTCACACTCAGAGAAACCTTAAACCACATATCACAACCTTTCTCCACACTTTTTTTAAAGTTCTGCACCCACAGTTTTTATGTCGTTCATTAAAATGTTAACAATGGTCTCCCTCCCCTCCCAGGTGGTAAAATGCGGAGAAATACTTGCTTTTTTTCTTTACTTTTTTTCCCATTAGATTTTTCAAAATATCTGCAATGAGCATATATTTATAAATGGAAAATTAAAAAAACAATGATTTCTTTCATAAAAGTTGGGCATATAAAGAAACATTTTATTCAAAAATTGAAAGTGAGAAAGTAAGTTCATCTGCTTTTTTATTTCTCAGTTGAAAGGAAAGTATATGTGATAACTGCAGAAACCTACAAAGTTCTTTCTTATAAATTACGGAAAACCCTGGGATGCTAGAGGCTGCAACTCAAAGTCACCATGAACATTTCTAGGTCAGGTCACAAGGGAACAGCTGACAGCTGTCTCTCTCATCTAGAAAATCCTAACTAAAACTCCACTGGCTATTAGCAAATGGAAAGGCATAGCAGTAATTTTTTTTTAAATAGAGATAGTTCAACTCAGAATATGACTTTAGTGATCTAGTATTCAATTCCAAGTATTTCTTATCTTTAAAATTTTTTTTGTTACCATCAACCACGAAGGTGATAATAAACAATGCCACTGCACAGCTCTTTGACCCCATGGAATCGATCACCACTAATTTCACACAGAAAACCTCAAAGAACTTTTGGAGGTACGCCGACTCTTCTCCCCTCTCCACTGCCCTGTGCTGAGGCGTGTCCGTTCACCAGTCACCCATGGTACCCTCAAAACTCTTGTCTTGGGACCACGACCACCCTCCACCCTCACCCTCCCTGCCTGAAGAGACACCTGGCCAGGCCTTGAAGACATGGTTTTCTCAGCCTCCCTCTCTCACGTGCGGGCTGACATTTTCCCACAGCCTTCAAGTACAAGGTGAGAGGTGGAGTGCGTCATCTTTCTTATTTGCCAGTGTTCCTTCCAGACCATTCCTCCGCCGATTTTCTGGGGAAAACCCACTGCTCTTCAACATTGTCATCCTTATCTGCCATACGTCCCCATCACTCCCCTCTTAACTGAGCACTTGAGCACCGGGCCCATCGTCTTCCTGCCAACCTTTATATTCCCCAAACTGTAGGGGACCCAGAAATCCATCTAAGCTTCCAGTTCCCGGATCTGCCCGACCCACAGGGTTTCAGAGGTAAGGAGAGATTTCACTAGACAAATCATCGAGTCTGAGCCCTTCAGTTGGCAAGCACACTAATACAGAGTCTTTGTGATTTCACACCACCTCTGAAATACGGGACTCAAACTTCCTTCTCTTTCATCATCTCCTGCCGTCGTTCTCTCACTGAGTTACTCCCCACACGTGTACTGATCAGCCCCGTCTGATGTCACTTCATACAGCCGGCTTTGATTCCATCATCTAACCACGCTCCTGCCAACCTCATCAACTCACATGCCCCTCTGGCCTTCCGTCGTGTATCCTGGAAAAGCCTAGCCCTTTGTACATCCAACTTTCCACCCTCTCCATGCCAGTCCTGTGCTTGCTTAGCACTGTCACAGGCCAAACTGGTGTTTTACTATTATAATAATAACAATAACAATAATAGAAAACATTTATTAAGTGCTTCCTGCCTCCCTACCAGACACTCCGCTAAGAGCTATCTCATTGAACCCTCTCAAGAACCCCATGGACGGCCCATTTATGCAGTACCAGTATTCTCTCATCTGCATAAAGACACTGAGCAATACAGACATTCCACACCTGCCCAAAGCCACACACACGATGTCAGAGCAGGCCCCAAGACACCTTGAATCCAGGTGTGTCTTAGTCAGAGCCTGCATCCCCACCCCCACAGGGCAGGCTCACCACGCCCCACCTCCGTGGCCCTGCACTGCCCTGTAGCGCTGCTTCTGTCCTAACAGGGCCATTTCACATCTTCGTTTTCCTCAGACTGCTAGCTCACTGCTGACCCTTACCTCCCACCCTAAGCGGAGCGCCCCAGCTCCTGCTTTACAGGAAAAGTAAGAGCCACCGAAGAAGAGAGCAGCTGCCTCTGCTTCCCAACACCAGCCCCGTGAAAGGAGCGCCCCATCCTCTCATCCTTCCCTCAGCCTTCCCACGACTGATCTCTCCGCTCAGCTTGCATCCCATTCCAGCCACTCCTTCAGCTCCGTCTTTCACTTGTCACTCCCCTGAACAGGTCAGCGGGATCTTTCTCACCTCCCATCCTCTGCTGCACAACTTTTCCCAGCTGGAGCAATGTTATGCCTCTCCTTCACTGACTGGATCCACATCCTGCCACCTCCTCCAAGAAGGCTTTCATCAATTCCCAAGTGAGAGGGTGTACCCACCTTCTAAGCTCCCAGCCACTGTGCCCTAAGCTTCCCTTTATGACCAAATGTGTTTACTCCACGGTTTACTTTCCAGGCTCCTGCTGGACAGCACGATCCCTGAGATCAGGGCCTGTGTTCACAGTGTTCTTTTCAGCCCTGGCATAGTACTTGGCACACAGAAATATGCACTGGGTGCATTAATGAATGGATTAAGGGAGGCAAGGAGAGGCAATGTGATAGAGAACTCTGAACTTGGCAGAGCATACAGACTTAGTAAAATAAGAAAAGGGAGTCGCTGGAGGTTTTGAGCAAAGGGATGAAATAATAAAACCTGAGGATTTTATTGTTTTGTTTTATAATATTCATCCTGTCATGTCTTCAGGATAAAATGAAGTGCAGAAACCAGAGTTCTGAAGCCAATTAAAATAATAATGCAAGTATAAAGTAATGAATGCTTCAGCTAGGGTTACAGTAGCCGAAAGGAAATTATAGTTTAGGGAGACACATTTGTTGCAGGGGCAGTGCGCCAACCACAAGGAATGTGTCATGGACAAGCTAACCTGGCACTGAAGAGCAAGGCTCCTGGCTTCACGTTCAAAAGGGAAGAGCAGGTGACTCAGAGGACTCCATCTGTTTCAGGATCCCACAGTCCATTTGTAGGTGGCCATAGGGAGAACATAAGGTGATATGTATGTATAAGGTCTTTTAGTTACCTGCCTAAAGTTATCTAACCTGCTTTATTCACTTAATACATCCTTTGAACTGGGCAGGATGCCTTGACATAGCAAATGCCAACTACACAAGCGAATGAATATTTATTCATCTTTTATTGGCTCAGGTAATTTTGGGGAAAGTAATAGATATTTAACTATACAAACATATAGTTTTAGATATGTAGTTGTGTGTCTATATAATGTGTACAAATAGGCATATGTGATTATACACACATTCCTGGTTCCTCTAATGCCTTTTTTTTTTTTTCAGTTTACAAGAGTCATAATAACCACTTAGAATAAAATATTTTCCTTGGATTACTCTAGTCACATGTTAACCTCCTATTAACAATCCTCAGTCAAATCTTTTTCTTACTAAAGATATCTGAATAGATTTCGTCAAAGAAATGCAAATGGACAATAAGCCCGCAAAAAAGATCCTCAGCATCATTAGTAGTCAGGGAAACGCTAATCAAAACTACAATTAGCCACCATTCCACATCCTCTAGGATGGCTTTAGTCACAAGACGGACAACAGCAGGTGTTGGCGAGGATGTAAAGAAAATCGGACCCCGCGTGCACTGCTGGTGGGAATGTAAACTGGTGCGGCATGTTTTGGAAAACGATATGGCAGTTCCCCAAAATAGTTAAAAATCGAGTTATTATTTGACCCAGCAATTCCACTTCTAAGTACATACCCAAGAGAAATGAAAACATCCATTACAGAAAAAACTGTACACAACCATTCACAGGAGCATTATCTATAATAGCCGAAAGGCAGAAATAACTCAAATGTCCATCACCTGGGGAATGGATACACAGTATGCGACACACCGTACGGTGAAATATCACGGTAAGAAGGACTGCAGTACTGATACACACCAACACATGGATGCATGTTGAAAACGGTATGCCGAGTAAAAAAAAAGCCACGGAAGACCACATATTATGTAATTCCTTCTATGTAAAATGTCCAGAATAGACAGAATGTTCTGACATCTACGAAGACAGAGAGTGGATTAGCAGCTGGGGAAGGAGGGACCAAGTTGGGACAGTGATGGCTGAAGGGTGTAGGTCTGGGGGTTGGGGGCCATGAAAACGTTCTAAAATTGATTATGGTAATGACTCCACAACTCTGAATATACGAGAAACGCTGAATTGTACACTACGTGACTGGACTGTATGGTGTGTGATTTACATTTCCATACAGGTCTTACAAAAATATTGGAGCAGCATTCTTTTATAGGCTTTTTACGTGGAGAAAAGAACAAAAAGTTGAGAGGGTACCATTTTCAGGAGTGAAGCGTTGGGCATGTTCATACCAACTGACTACTCTTCAGGAAACAAATCAGGACTATAGCATATAGAGTATTAATTAGGGGAGCAGGACTATTACCAACCATGTTTCCTCTTTGCCTCCACTCAGGGTAAAACCTGCGTTAAGTTTCTAATTAAATGGAAACATCTTTATCTATCCTTTTACTGAATTCGGTTCACCCGCTCTGATCGAAGGAAAGTGAGAGTGTCAAAGGTGGGGGAAGGGAGCAATGATCTAATTTTTAGAACACTGAGATAAAGCAACTTTACATGTGAGGAAAGTTAAGCTAAAAGGTAACTCAAATTGGTCTTTCTCAAAGATCCTGTCTAAACCCTATTTTCTCATTGGCGGAATGTGAAGGATTGTATTTGTCTAGGTACCCCTAAAGTTCCTTCTAATTCAAAAACTCTATGACTAGCCACAGAATTTGACCCCAGAATATGTGTAAGAGCTCTGGTCAAACCCATCTGGATTAAAAGCAAACTTTGAGATTTCCCAAGTGTTCCGATGGTAACGCCATCTGTGTTCGTGGTCGGAAAACTTGATCCGAGAGCTCACCCTCTACACTGACTCTTTTATCTAAATATGTAAGGATGGGGAACATCCAACTCAGCACTATTGCCAGGCCTCCATTCTGTAACACCGACAAGTAGTCAGTGCGTGTGGTTAATTCGGAATTGTTCCAGACACTACATAAACAGAAACAATCACAACAAGATTCTCTCGGAAATCATCTGGTCCCTCAGGCCCATGAATTGGAATTGGCTGATTTCTCCCAAACATTATTATGTTTTCTTTTAATGGAGTGGGGACTCAGCAAGGAATTTTTCAGGCCAAAGTGGTACATTCCTTTGCCTCTTGATACATGTAGACAAGTTGAAGCCTTCCAAATAGGAGAAGGACTTTGGGACAACGAAGGAATGCAAATGGGCTCCCTCGCTCTGGAACTGGGGAGCAAAATTCCGAGGACTGGAAACCCAAAGATGTGGAGGCCCAGTGGGCAGCCCAGCTCTGTAGCGGAGGAAGCTAGAAAAGAAAAAATAAGAAGGACCTAATGAGTTTCCCAGGAACTGGAAATGCTGAGCAGTGAATAGAAATTCAGAGAATCAAAATTGGGATGTATAGAAAATACATTTTATCTCTCTCTTATAAAATAATGTTTTGAAAGATCCAGGCTATCTGAGCAAAATGCTCAAGTGATTATATCCTAGTGTCAGAGATTCACTTGGTTATCCACAATCCCAGATGAACTTGGCTCTGCATTCTCCCCGTAAGTGATGAAGCAAACCAGTCATATCAGATGACATGAGTGGGGTCCACTCAAACTGCCTCGGATAGTTTTCCTTTTTCCTAGATTTTAGTTGGCTTTTAGGGAGGAGACACGTAAACATTAGACATCCTTCTCCAATCCATAAATTCAAGTTTACTTCAATGTAAATAATCCCCAACATCAACTTTTGGGTGCACTTCAGCTGTGGTCCAGCTGGACTTGTAAAGTCATTCTAAGTGGGACAGCAAAGGGCCCAGTTTCATGCTTAATAAATCAATTTCAGGTTGCATAAAAAGTACATATGTAAGGAAAAATAAGGAAGATGGAAAAATCGCACTATACAAATTATGTATGGATTTGGAAAGGAACATAGAAGCAGGGGGAGGAAAAATCTATTTGCCAGTTGTTTGAACAAAATGCCAAACTTTTTTCAAGATTTCAAACGTGGCCTTTGAGAAGCTTTGCCCGGAACGAGGGGCAAACTCTTGTTTTCGATTTATAAGAGATTACTGTGACTAGTTCAAGCAATCGACAATCTACGCGCAAGACAATCAAGTAAAGAAAAGCCCACCAAAGACTTGTTTCTTACGAAAGCATGGAAAGTCCTCACTCTGAGTTTCTAGAACTTCTGCAAAGAGGACTCGGTTCAGGAATTTGTTTCCAATGGAAACACGAATGTCTTGGAAGCCAAGTTAGTACACTGCCCCACCCTCCTCCTGAGGGCCACTGTGTTTGCCATTCAGTAAGTCCTGCTCGATTTCAGTTATATGTAGTACAAAGAATTTATGGCAAAGATACTACAAAAGAATTCAATGAATTTACAAAAAAAGAAAGGAAATTATTAAATGGTTGGAAGAAAAAGGAAAACCTCGGATCCAAAATGAAACTCCACATTTCTGTCTACAAATGACCAATAAAATGTGTGCCCTGAAAAACACCAAGAGGAAGTCTCCTAAAATCATAGGGAAAAAAATCCCTGCGGTGTTTTAGGAAAACAGGAATTTTTGTGAGGTCCTAAGCATCCGCTACCTGACATGTATTATGTAGAAGGTCTTCTTTGGTTTATTGTCCTCCCTACGACATTGAGACAGTCACTCCCCATGGCACAGGTGAGGACCCCAACACTCAGAGAGGCCAAGCACTTGGTCCAAGGTCAATCCAGCTAGTGAACCAAACCAGAGTTGGAACACGAATTGGTCTGGCTCCAAAGTCCAAGCTATTAAATCACACTCTGTGAGACAGCCTGTGCTTTTACAAACTAGGGGAAAAAATAAAAAAGAATTACCTCAGCCGTCTTCCTTCTTTCCTTTCTATATTTTCTGTAAGGAACAACCTCACCCTGAGTACAGAATGTATTTAAATGCATTCCCATGTCCACAGACTAATTAACATTCTGCAACATTCACACACCATCACCAGATGCAGATGTGCCCAACATAATGCTAGATCTCCATTCGACTTGACACAGTCAGTGCTGTTCACGAAAGGGAGAAGCCATCACATGAGAGCTCATTCTGCTTCAGTTCTTTCAAAAAATGTGGCTTCGTTAACAATAATAGTTAACTATGCTTTTTAAGGCTTCCCCTCCCTCAGAAGCTTTCCTTGCTTATTGTTGATAACTATCCGTGAGGTAGAACAGGTACTCATCCAAGGTATTTGAAGTATACACAGCATTGTATTAATTGCTATTATATTATGGGCAAGATATAGCATCACTAGACAAACATAAACACTTAATTGGCACATTAACTCTTTGAATACAAGTGGATTGTATGAAATACTTGAAATGGTTATTTTACATAAAAGAGACTCTTGATGCACCATTTCCACTGTGGGATAGCCACACAGCCCATGTGCAATCCTCTCTTAAAAATGACCCCCTTTATTTGTCTCTCATTCTTAAGTTCATTTAAAGATTCTTCTCCTGAAAGCCTGCCAACTATGAGAAACAGTGCTAGACATTACGAAGGCTGCAAAGACCAAAAATCCCCCCTGGATCAGCAGCTTAATGAAGAAATAAATGCAGTACTACTCAAATCATCTACCAAAATGTCACATTAGCAGACATACATCCTTGGATACAAGTAGGAATCACTCAGTGAGGTTTAAAAAATTCCAGGTCCCAGCCACAGAGATTTTGATTTACCTGGTCTGGGAAGGAGCCTGGGTGTGGTGCGAGGAAGAGCCCCCAGACGACCCCAGGTGTCCCGAGGCTCAGAGCGCAGCTGCAGGAGCACTGCAGAGGGAGCACCGGGGTGCGAGAATGGCTCCGTGTGTCGAGTCTGTGGCTGTTGGTACATTGTAGGGCCTGTCTCCCTCCCTTCCCTGAAGTAGATGAAGCACATACATTAGAACATGAAAAATGGGGGATTTTGAAGCAGTGGACATAAAGGGAAGAGAAGGGGTGACAGAGAGGAAGAAAATGCTGTAAACCAAGGCAAGGATGTGAAAAGGACCAAGGAACATTTCAGGATTTTAAGTTTGAATGCAGCAGTCTTGTGAGAGACCTGGAGGGAGAAGAGGCTAGACACATGGCGGGGCCCAGGAGCAGAGGGGCCCAAGGCAGTTAAGCTTGGAGCTGGTTTCTGAAGCAATAAGAAACCACTGATCATTTCCAAGCCAGAAAATAATGTGAACAAAGAAACTATAACTCTGCAACTGGAGATTTAGGAAGATTCATCCAGAGAAAGTGGATTGCAGGGGACAGCCTAGAGAGCGGAAGGCCAGCTGGGCCACTTAGGAAGTGATGGAGATGAGGGAGGCAAAGGTCAGAGGAGCTGAGCCAGGGCTGTGGCAGTGGGAGGACAAAGGACAGATTCCAGGCGCACCGTGATGGAGGAGGTGACAGGATTTAATTGGATGACAGGAGACAAGGAGAGAAAGGGGTCAAAGACGGCCACAGGAATTTGCACTTGGTGACATAATTAAGAGACATGGGAAGTCAGGAGGAAGAAGCAGGTTTCAGAGGGCAGATGATGAAATCCATGTTACGTACTGTGACCTCAGCTGCCATCATGTCATCAGTTTGGGAATGTCCGGTGAGAAGTCGGAAAATGGGACTCGATAGAGAATTAAGGCAGAAGTAGAGATCTGGGTGTCATATTGTCATAACTGTGGGTCATTAAAGGTAACAAGTGGGTTCCCCAAGAGATATAAATAAGATAAGAGAACGCCTTTGGATACACTTGAAGGGGCTTATGAAGGAGACAGTGAGAGACGATCAGAGAAAGGGACAAAGGCAGGTGTGTCACAGCATTCACTGAGAAAAGGAGATTCTAAGAGCATGGGATAATCTATAATGTCAAACGTTACAGGAAAAAATTACAAGTGAAGCCAGAAAGTAACCCTGGGTATGGCCAATTACAGGTAAGTGGTGACAAGTTCCTGCAGTAAACACAGCATCCGTAGCATGTAGGGTAAGAGAGAGTCGGCAGGAAGTTGAAGGCAGGAGGCAAGGAAATGGAGACAGTAGGTAGA
>PVKM010044805.1:0-12138 GCA_004027735.1 Carollia perspicillata | reverse complement strand
GCCTCCCTCTCCACCACCTCTGTGCCTCCATAGAATTGTTCTACTTGTTATTCCCTCTGATAAGACATGATGGTTTTCAGGTACTTACATATGCGCCTCCTTTTATCGTAAAGGTCTCAGGAGAAACGGCCATCTGCCTGAGGAACGTCCTCTGGACGGACCCACCTTCAGGAGGCATCTGCCACCAAACCACAGTTCGTACGTTCTTTCTAGCAGGTTTCCCGGCATTACTTTCATGTGTATTTGCTCGCTTGTGGATTATTTCTCTCTCTTCGTGGGAATACCGGGTCCACGCGGCCTTGCCTGCCTCATCCACCGTGGTGGTCCCAGGACATCACGTTATGGTGACCAGCTTATCCCAGTTTCATTGGGACTTCCCCTGGTTTTAGCACTGGAAGTGCCACGTTTTGGGACACTCCTCGGTCAGCAAACCAGGACTGCTGGCCACCGCACCATGAATGTCACGTGGTAGGCACTAACTAAACACCAGACCTCAATCATTCGCACGATGTAAATGCATCGTGAGTTCACTGCTAAACGCGAAACTTCGCCACAGACGACCAAAGCCATATAAGACGGACAGTCAGCAAGCATCTTCTCACATAAAGACAAGGAGAGGTTAATGGCCACAAAACAAGAAGGCCGTGTCAGGAAGCGAGAGCGTGACTCACAGGGAAGGACCGATCAGAGTGTTGAAGGGAAAGGATGATGGGGGCGAACACGCTCTGCACAGCCGGCAGGAACGGCTGCTTGAAAACCACATGGATGGGAAGTAGCTTCGGGGGGCTGAGCCGGGGGGACACACGGAAGGAAGCACACGTGTGTAAAGGAATGGAAAACATGGAAGAACGCTGAAGAGGCGTGCCACCTACATCCCGCCACTCTGGGTCCCGTCGGGCAGACCTTGCGGACGGAGGCCGGAGAGAATGAGGGAGAGCGGTATTTTGAGTCAAGATGAGTGAGATCGCTCAACGTTCAAACACGACACAAACCTCGAAACAAATACCGCCCACCAGGATGAGAAGGCCTCTAAGTGACCAGAGGAATTACCAGCTTCACGGCGAGGGGCAGTCCAGGGCATGACGGGAAAGAGACATCGCGTGCGTTGCTGTGACGCTAAAGACAGGTCCCCTGGAATGTTGTGATAGTCAGACTGACAGCCGATTTCCCATTCACAGCAACGGATGCCAGAGGCTCTGAGGCTATCGCTTAGAAAATAGTGAGAAAAATTGGCTTTGAACCCAGAATTGCACACTTAGCCCCAGTATAGGGGAAGAGCAACGGGGAAGTAAGGGCATTTGTCTGGCATACAAGGTCTCAGAGAACGGACCAGCCCCAGAATCTCACCACAACAAAAAAAAACGTAATGGACACAATCGAGAAAAGAGATACACGGAGGGAAATAAAAATATATCAAATGACAAGAGACACTAGAGTGCGAGGAGTCTGCAATAAATGTTAATTATTGGCAGCAAGGACAAGATAATGCGGCAGAAGCTGTCATAGCTACAGATTTGAGATTGTAAGGGAAAAATGGCTATAACAATGCCGGGTCGACGCCACACAAATAAATTTATTTTTACGTAAAATTTCTTCCTAAATTGCATACGTCGTTAAGGCTTTGGGGCAGGATGGAGGCTTTTTCACTTAAGTCTGCCTTAGCTAAAGGCACTCCAGAAATGGTTTCTTCAACAAATCGCACCCAGTTTACATTGCCAGTGTTTTCCCCTTTAATTTATTTTCATCAGCACGAGAAATTAATTTGACAAGAAATCGGAGTGTAGGATCTTCCTCGTATTTTACAAACCTTTCTAGGCTTTTGTCTTTAGCTTACCTACCTGTAATTAGCAGTTTCACGTTACTCACCTTTTCCGAATCATTCAAAGCATTCAATGTGGTTTTCATGGAAACAACTCTCTTTTCTTTCGCACCCAGGTGTCATTGATTGGTGTAATTTTTAATTAAACCTCATAATTTACACCTGGGATAATCAGTTTTTGAGGCCAAACATGAGTGGCGCGTGCCTCACCGCCAGTGCGGGCGGGGCGCAGAGCAGGGCCCTGGCAGCCATAGCCTCTCTCGGCCACAGGGGGCGCCCGCCGGCTGTGGCTTCCGCAGAGAAGGCGGGGCGCTGCGGCTGCTGGCGAGTGGGCTCCGGCCAAGTCCGCGGAGAGAGCTTCTGCGGTCCTCCCCTAGTGGTACTAAGCCCTAGTAATTATTATGAAATTGCAACGTTATGCACCCAGTAACAAGCCGCAGATACATTTTAGGGGGGGAAATAACGTGGAGATAGAGGAGAACAAAGACCAGCCGAAGGAGATTCGAGTCCGCGTCCGGAAAGCATGGGAAGGAGCTGGTGATGATGAATTCAGGCTTTTTCCGAAGGAGAGGTCAAACGTGGGCATTCGAATACAAGAGCAGCCGCATAAAGTGTGGAGAGTGAATCCGTAATTTCTAGACCTACAAAGGAAAAAACGTCTCTACCACGAAACCGGGGAAAAGTCATCGCATAAGAATAAGAAATAAAGCAAAATAGTACCACCCCCACACGTCCAAACGCAGACTACGCACAGGAAATAAAAATAGGTCGCACGCGTGTATTTAGAGACATAGACTAAGATTCAACTTTTATTTAGTTGAGCTATGCTTACAGTTCATAATGGCCTTGTAGGTATGTAAAAATGATCTGTGTTTTAGAGAAATGCCTACTGAGTTATGTAGGGAATGAGGTCTCTGGCTGGCTTTAAATGATCTCAGTTGAGACGAAGAGACCTAGATGAAATAAATGTGGGAAACTCCTGGCGCTCGTTGAACTTGGGTGACGGGGACACCAGAAGTTTATTACACTGTCACCTACTACTGGTCCGTTTGCGTATTTTCACTGAGAAAAGCCTTGAGGGCCTCGGCTCCAGTGGCGATGGGGAGGAGCTGGAGAGCTGTAAAGCATTTCCCAGGAAACAAGGAACACTGACCATGAGGGGCTGAGGGTTCAACCCCACCAGGTTTCAGGGCCAGCTTTCTTGGGCTCACCATTTAGCAGTATAATTGGGCAAGCTTTAAGAAAATTACATCTAATTGGGTAGCCATCAGCAGAAGCATGATATTGAACACAGAAGATTCAACACTTAAAAGATGTTAGTCATCTGACATTTAACCTATAAATGTATAATTTAATGCAATCCAGTCAAAAGCCCAGTAGCATTCTTTAGGATACATAAAAAATTGATTTAAAGTTTCACACGGATGAACAAATATTCAAAAAAAGATGATAAATTCAAAAAAGTTTTTAATGGATGAGTTTTCTTTACCAGATATGAATGCACTACATGTTATAGAAACTTAAGTGACACAAATGTCGATAAGTGGCACTGTTCGATAACTGATAAACAGACCACTGAGCCGTGACAGTGAGCACAGAAGACAGTGGCCTCCCTGGAACTGGGAACGTGATGGAGGGTGGCTGGCTGATCGACAGGTGTGGCAGAAACGGTCCGCTTTTCTCCTAGGCACACAGGGAGCCAGCACTCCCTACCCCTTCTTGAGTTGAGAATGAGTCCATGAATAGACGTGGAAGTGATGTTTGGCATTTCCAGTCCTGGCCCCTACCTGCCCCAAGTGATCATTCCATTTCATTTCCCCAGTATAATGGGAAGTGAAGGACTCCATGGTGGTGGAAGTTCAAGACGCATTGAACCGGATCTCTGCGACTTTGCATGGGTGGGAGCATCCCAGGTGAGCAAGCTGGTCATCTACACTGAATTGTGGAAAGCAAAGAGGAACAGGGATTATTCCAAGAGTTATCCCTTGACCCCTCATCCTTACAGTAGGGGAAACAACCACTTAATGTGTAGCCTGGGAGAAAGGGCTGTCTGTCATAAAGAAAAAGACCTGCCATGTGATGGGACTCCGCGTCATAACAGAGAGCCAAGTTCCAGAAGGAATAAATGCCCGATCATTTAAAAAGACACTTGGTAGTACACTGGGAGAGGGCCTGTGACGTTGGGATTGAGGGGGCTTCCTTAACAAAATGCACAACAGAATAAAACAAGACTCGGAGATAAGGTAACATTTAAATATAGCAAAACCCTAAATAAAAATCTCATACCAGACAACTCAGTGGACAGAACACCAGACACAAGACTAGGAGAGAAAACACTTGCAACATAACTCAGGATTGCTGTTCGAAATACATCAAGCATGTCTCCAAGTCAATGTGGAAAAGTCAAGCCGTGAAAAAAGAAAGAAGTGAACTGTATGAGCGGAAGAGGAGAGGCAAACGACTGGTGTGTTTAGGAAAAGATGCTCAGCTTCTCTAATGACCAGGAAATGCAAATTAAACAAGAATGAGATACCATTCATCATGTGTCAGACCAGCAAAGACTACACCGTTCGATAATGCTAGTGTCGGAGAAGTCACCCACACGGATGGGAGGGTACAGTCTCAGCGACATCTAGGAGCACAGTTTCTCCTGACTGGGGCCAGCCGTGCGATCACAGCTTCGAGCAAGACCAGTTGCAAATGCGGTCCAGACCGACACTGGCCTGTGTGCACAGCAGAACCATGCGAGGCGCTCAACGCATCCTACGAAGGTCTGCCTCGAAGAAGCCCACTCATTGTTCATGTAACAAGAACAGTTTGCATGACATCGCTGTAACCTGGCAGCCGAGGAGAGTGGGCTGGAATGCACATGCGTGAACAATGACAACTTCACTGTACTTGTCAGCAGGGGAGGTAGTCACCACTGAGTGAGCATGTGCACTGTGTGGCTGTCACACTCAAAATGTCTGAGTGAGCGGAGCAAAGAATCTGCATCAAAGTTTGCACAGAGCTTGAACAGTCCTCCGCAGAAACTATTGGGATGATTCAGAAGGCCGCAGCTATGGGCAACTGGTGATTGGCAGCTTCATCACGACAATGACAGGCTCATGCATCACATCCCGTGCAGTTTTTTGACGATACATCAAATAACCCACATGACTCAGGCCTCCTACAACCCGAGTTCGGCAGCCTGTGACTTCTGGCTTTTCCCAAAATTAAAATCACCTTTGAAAGGGAAGAGATCTCAGATGTTCGATGAGATCCAGGAAAATGGGGCGAGGCAGCTGATGGCGTTGGGAGAATGGGTGAGCTCCCAGGTGCCTGCTCTGAAGGAGACAGAGGTTCCCCTTCAGTTCAGTGTTTGAGGGAAACAATGTCCCGTGTACAATGTTGCTTGCATGTTACATCTTCTTCAGCAAATGTCTCTATTTTGCATAGACATCAACAATAACATCACATTCATTTTAAACCTTGCCTGCTACACTGTGGTGTAGTTGGGGTAGACTGTCAGCGTCTCCGCCCTACATATGGAAACAGGGGGGACCAATGAGGAATGGCTCCCCCTACCCTGGTCCGTCCACCCACAGCCCCATCTGGGGCTCCCAGCACAGACTGTATTCTGCCTTCAGGGTGAGGGTGGATGAGTATCAACGGCTTTATGCACCAAATACCATCTCTGGAGAAACAGTGTCTGGAAGACCTATCTACCCCAGGAGAAAGGGTGAAATTGAGTGGCCAAACCAAGGAGCCGCACCGAAGATTGCAAGGGGAGATTCTGAACACAGCCAGGTGCCATGATGAGCTTGCTGCTCGACACAGTAAGATTAGGAAGAGACAGAGACCAGGAAGGGAGGGTTGGGCGTGGACAGGCCAGGGAGCTCCAGCAGCCCTGCCCCTGTGCTTGCAGGCCGGGCACAAGCCCTGTGGGAGAGCCAGGTGTTCGGGGCCCACTGTGCTCACCTTCTAGACACTCCAGCTTCTAAAGGTCTCCTTGCTTCGGTCCCTCTGCATCTTTGTCCATGCTGTGCCCTCCACCTGGGAATTCTTGCCCTTTCATCCACCCCACCAGCTCTCTTTGTTCCTGCCCCACCATATAGCTCACACATTGCTCCCCGCAAAAGTTGCCAGGACACAGATGAGCTAAGCTGCTTTATCTGTCCCCCCACATCTACTGGCCTTTGCAAGGCCTCTGGGGAAGTGCCTGCCCCACCCTCTAGCTCTTGACAAGCATCTCCAGTCTCCAGGGGGTGTTCTCGTCCCTTTGTGGTCCCCACCCAGGGCCCGGGTCAGGATCCTGGTTCACGTGTATTTTTGTACTAATTAATACAAGAATGAAGGAATGCTTGTAATGAGTTTATGGGAGGCTGATAGACCCAGCTAGACCATGATCTCCTGCTATCTCTTTCACACCACTGAGATCAGGGGCAATATAACAACATCATTAAAAACACAGGTTTTGCTATCAAATATAACTGCCCTACGGGAAAGCCCTACTTGACTACTAACAAGCTGAGGCTTTTAGTTATTTAATTGACCTAAACCTTATCTGTAAAGTGGATTAGTATGAAGCATAAATGAGGTCATGGATGCCAATCATTTATAACAGACCTCGGGCAGTGTAGTAGCAGCAGCAGCAACAACAATGGTAGCAGTAGTAGTAACAGTAGTAGTAGTAGTAACAATAGTACCAGTAGTAGTAATATTAGTAATAGCAGTAGTAGTCGTCATAGCAGCAGTAGTATTACCAACAGCAGCATCAGTAGCAGTAATAATAATAGCAATAGTAGTTGTCATCCTCTTCAGGGTCAGAAGTAGCAACAGCAGCAATAGTATTAGTAATAACAAGAGTGGTAGAAATAGTCATCTTTAGGGTAGAATTAATAATAAGAAGAACATTAAAGATAGTAGTAATAATAGGCATAAAAGTGGTAGTAACTATTATGCTGCTGGTTAAGAAATGTCACATATTCTTTTAATTTGCTTTATTATCTCCAGCTATAGACACAGCCACAGTTTTGGCCGCCCAGGGCAAAGTTAGGAGATAATCAGATCGACCCAAACCTTACGGTCAATGGGTCAAAAAGTAAATTTTTTAAAGGTGCTCCCATTACTCAACGCTGAAAAATAATCAAATTTAAAATGATGGCAGGATCCTCTGCCCAAAAGTGCTAAGAAACACCAATCAGCGCTCCTGACATGAGAAGCGCAACTTCCTCTCTCGGGAAGAGCCAGGACAGCTGAAGGGACACCAGCCGGTTGGAGGCAGCTCCCCACGTTAGGGCTTAGCATGTGAACAAGACCTTGGCTGTCCTGTAGGGTGCCAGTTCACCCTCAAAGCCAGACCCAGGCTCAGTGGCATCTGCAGGCTCTGCCTCTCCCTGGCCTTTGCCGCTTGGCTCAGGCAAACAATCCCATTAATCCCTGGTCAAGTGAGAGCGTGCAAAGGCCTGATGAAAGAGTGGGAAGGGGAAAAGAAAGGAGGGTGGTCCTTGGATCAACAGGAGCTTCAGGCTTTCCAGGATGCCTCTCTTCCAGCCTGAACGCCAGCCGGCTGGTGCCGACAGCGCAGCCGAGTGGGGCATCGTGTGGGGGCGTCACTGTCTGTGCCCCCGCTCCAACTGGTCAGCAGTCCGGGCTTGGAAAGAGCCTCCGGCACCCTATTCTGATGTCAGTGAGAGCCCTCTGCTTTCTAACAGAATGCATTCAAAATTGTTTGTGACAGCAGCGCCTCCGCCCCAGTAATTATTCAATTCTTCTGGAATGTGGAGAATTGGCACGAGGCGCTGCACTGGGAGTCCACGGCAAGGCAGCTTTCTCCTCTTTTGCACAGGACAGCTACCCCCCCGGAGTGAAGAAGGACCCGAAAGTCCTCAGGAGGGAAGTTTGTTCATTCTGGCCAGAGCTGAAGTCAGAGCTGACTGACGTGCTCAGGGCTGACGTGACTCGTCTCTCTGTGGGACAGTCTGTGGACAGCTACCGCACTCGGTGGGTTTGCGGTCCCTTTGCTCCCCACCTTTCCTGCCGTGTGTGTGTGTGTGTGTGGATGTGTGTGTGTGTGAGTATAAAGATTCTAAAACGGGAAAGCCAAATCCATTAAACTATTCATGCTTTGATTTACGAAAGACAACAAACATACCCTCTGGGCGGAGGAAGCATGTCTTTTCTTGAATCTGAGCTCAGGAACGCAGAGTCTTTCCATGCAGGTCCTTCAAGGTACATCAAGTTGAAGGGTGATCTAATCGGCCGTCAAGACAAACGGAGTGTTCTATTCAATAACTTTTCTGCCACTGAACACAGAGACACTGATCATTTAACGTTGATTCCTAGTTCTGCAAAATGAAGAATTGAAAATCCCTTTCATGGAGCAAACACAGGGACATGATGCTCCCGGCACAAGACTTGACCTGGGGTAGGTGCTCAAAAATATCTGTGAAAGAGAATGAGTTTTGCTAAGTGAACAAAACAGTGAATCATAAGAATGAGAGGAGAAAAAAATAATAATAAATATAGTTTATCACTCCCGCGTCATTGAGGATGGGACCCCCATGGGAGCAGTAACTGGTCCTCAGTCACACGGCCATGTCATGGTGGAACAAGCATTAGGGCAAGCTCTCCAAAATCCCAGGTCAATGCCTTTCAACTACAGGTCAACAGATGAAGTCACTGCCCACTGAAAGACAATTGGGCCCTGGCTGGTGTAGCTCAGTGGATTGGGTGCGGGCCTGCGAACCAAATGGTTGCCGGTTTGACTCCCAGTCGGGGCACATGCGTGGGTTGCAGGCCAGGTCCCCAGTAGGGAATGCATGAGAGGCAACCACACATTGATGTTTCTCTCCCTCGCTTCCCTTCTCTTTAAAAATAAATAAATAAAATCTTTTAAGAAAAGACAATTAGGAATCCTACTTTTTCTCTCCTATTAAAAAATTTTTTAGCAGTAGTAGCAATAATAGCATGAAACCTGTAGCCTTTTGACCACTCTGGATTTTCCTACAGTCCTTGAGAATTAATGATGTCTGTGATTCCAAGCGTGATGCTGGACCAGTGCAGTCAAGAGTAGCGTCTGTGGACCAGCATCCTCAGCACCCTCAGGTGGTCTATCAGACTCTCTGGGGGTTGAGCCCAGGGATCTGTACGTTAACAAATACTCTGGGCTATTCTGATGCATGAGGTCTGTCCAGAAGGTATCCAGCCAAGAAATACAAAAATAGAGATATTTATTGAAGAAGATACAAGATATAAGAAATATTGAACATAGGATAATGACACCTTAGTCCCCTTCAAAGTAGGCACATTAGGACCTCACACAATTCTCCCAATTGCCATCAGCCGCCCCATCCTATTTTCCTGGATCTCATCGACAGTCTGAAATCTCTTCCCTTTCAAAGGTGATTTTAGTTTGGGAAAAAGCCAGAAGTCACAGCGTGCCAAATCTGAGCTGTAGAGGGGCTGAGTCAACTCAGTGATCTGATGTTTCACCAAAACATTCTGCATGAGACGCGATGCATGAGCAGGTGCATTGTCCTGACGAAGCTGCCCATCACCAGCTGCCCATAGCTGCAGCCTTCTGAATCACCCAAATTGTTTCTGTGGAGGACTGTTCAAGCTTAATGCAAAATTCGATGCAGATTCTTTGCTCTACTGGCTCAGCCATTTTGAATGCGACAAACCTACAATACACATGCTCACTCAAGGACGTCTACCACCCCCACTGACTAGTACAGTGAAGTTGCCATTGTTCACATATGCACATTCCAGTCTACTCTCCTTGGCTGCCACGTTACATTGATGCCACACAACCCATTCTTGTTATATTAACACTGGCTGGACTTTTTCTGAACAGGGCTTATGTGTCACACTTGAGGATCACTAATCCAGACCAAGGCTCTCAGTTCCCCGATGCATGTGAAAGTCCCCATAGCTCTGACCGGCATGGCTGGAGATCATGGCAGAGGTTGTTTGTGGGCTACTTACTCCTTCTCCCTCGTCTGTCCTCCATACAGAAATTTAGAGAGTTAGCTGTTCTCTTCACCAGTCTTGCAATTAGAGGTGGTCATGAGACTGAATTCTCACCAGTGAGATGTGTATGGGGATCTACTGGGAATTTGGGAAAGATATTTCTTTCCTAATCAGAAAAAAGCACACAGACACACTCCATGCCTGTGTCAGCTTCTGCTCCTCACTTTGAATGCACTGTGCAAGGATCTGATGCTGGTCGTCCTGTAGTCATCTTGCAACCAAGAAGAGACAGTCAAATGAGCTGTGAAGACACCAGCCTGGAACAGCAGCACCACTGAAAAACACTAAACTCCATTGGCGTATCCTTGGTATGGAAGATCAAGAATGCATTTCCAGCCATACATCTATTATCAAAGCTATCATTTTGCTAAGAGGTTTTTCCTCCCCAGTAACTATGAGTAACTATTCCATAATAAAAGGGAGTATAAATTTCTTGTAACTTACACTAAAATAAAATCAACTCACAGACTGAATGCTGGCGTATAGAAGCAATGAGTCCACAGCAAAGGAGAAGCGGGAAAGAAGCAAAGACCCACAAGGATGATCTTGTTAGGTGTGCATTTATTTCCTTGGACTTCCAAAACAAATTACCACTAACTGAGGGACTTAACACAACTGAAATTTATTCTCTCCCAGTTCTGGAGGCCAGAATTACAAAACCAAAGTGTCAGCTGCATTGACTCCTTCTGAAACATTTAGAGAAGAATCTGTTCCATACCTTTTGTCATTGGTCAAATTGTGTGTTCCCCCAAAAGTTATTAAGTCCTGACCACCAGTACCTGTGAACGTGACCTTATTTGGAAAAAGGACTTCTGCAGATGATCAAGATAAAATGAGGTCATTAGGGTAGACCACAGTGCAATATGACTGTTCCTTATAAATAGGGGAAATTTGGACAAAGGAATGGACATGCATACAAGGACAAGAGTGTGAAGACACAGGGACCATGCCATCTACAAGCCAAGGGACACCCAAGTTTGTCAGAAGCTAGGAGACACGTGGAGAGATTCTCCCTTGTCGGCCGCGGAAGAGCTGACCCTGCTCACAACAGCCCCCTTCTAAGCTTCTGGTGGCTGCCAGCCATCCACGCATTTCTTGGTTTGCAGACACATCCAACCCATCTCTGCCTTTATCCTCATGTGGACTTTCCCTTGGTGTCTTTGTGTCTCACATCTCTCTTTTTTTCTTATAAGGACATTCATCATTGGATTTAGGGTCCACTGGAAATCCAGAATGAGTTGATCTAGAGATCCTAATTCCATCTGCAAGACCTTATTTATAAAGAAGGTCACATTCACAGATACCAGGGTTAGGATTTGTACCTATCTTTCGGAGGGGATAGAACGCAACCCGTCATGACGCATTAATATTCTGGTGGGAAATATTACTTAATGGTTAATAATGTAACATATCTGTGAACAGCATATTGCACACCACCTTGAATCCTCAACCACTGTGTCCAAAGGGGGAGAGGGCAGAGCACTGGGACGGGGAACGAAGTAGTTGACTCTGAGCTTTCCCTTCAGCACAGATTGCCCAGAAGGCCTCTAAGAAAAGGTACCAATTCCACCTCGTTAGAGTCAGGGAAAGTGTTCACGTCTCTGTATCTCTCCTTCCACCTATGGCTTTACTTAAAGTAATAATTGGCCCCATGATTAAAAGGCTAAAAATCAGCACAACATGTGAATCTACTAATTGCTCTTCCTTGCTGTGGACATAGCCGGTTTCAGTTTTTGGTCTCATCCTAAGTATGACATCTCAGTGACAAATTAAATCAATTAAGTTGAGAGCTCCTGGAGGGTGAATAATAGACTGGGATAAGGATACCCGGGTTGCAGTAAACGTTTTGCTCCTAATTAGCAACGGGAGCTTCAGCAAGACCCTGTGCCGTGTGGGCTTTTCCTCCTTCATCTGCGAGAAGCAGGGGTCGGCTGGCTCCTTTCTCCAGCTCCTCCCACACCACGATGCTCTGCGCACACTCCCTTCAGAATCTGGACAGAAGTTGAGTTGTGTGTGCGTGTGTGTGTGTGTGTGTGTGTGCATATGATCAGTATGGAGATTCATGGAGACGCTTGCTTGTTATACAGCTAAAGAGGAGACACGCGCAGACACACGCCGCACACAACGGCAGCCAGTGAACCTTTGCCAGCCTAACACACATTTATACAGCGACAGCAGACACAGTGCCGCCAGACTGCGACGAGGGAGAGTGCCTCCGTCAATATTTACTGAGACAAAAATGGTAACGCAGCCTGTTTTTAGCTTCCTTCCCTCAACGAACCCTCAGAGGCCTGGGTCTTGGC
>PVKM010044804.1:0-12135 GCA_004027735.1 Carollia perspicillata | reverse complement strand
AAAAAAATGTCATTGTAACGTTACACTTAAACAAACAAGTCGCTCAGGAAAGTTGTGAGAGGTGGGCAAGTGAACTATGAAATGAAAGCTGCCTACAGAGGGCTGAGACCAGCGCCCACAGGAACTAGTGGCAGTGAAATAATCTGGGGTGACATAAAGAAATACATAAATGAACACGAAGGGAGCCTACTACATATCAGATATCCGCTAAACAAAAAGGAGACACCTTCTTTCAACACGGAAACTAAAATTCGAATGAATTGCTTTGTGAGGTAATGAGCCTCTGCCACTCCAAGTGTCCCATTCTTTTCAATAGCGTGCAGAGGGTTGGTCTCAAGCCAAGGCAGAACGACTCCGGTGAAGGCTGAAAGGTGAAAAGGGCTAAGGCTTCCCAAGGCTTTTCCAACGTACATTCTTTCGAATCTTTTGGCTCTTTTGATTCTCGGTTTTAAGCGTTAAAGTGCAGCCGGGAAAAACTCCAACAAAGACGGTAAGGGGGCTAGTAAAAGCTCCCTTTTATGGTTTACCCCAGTAGAATGGGGTAAGCCATAAAGAAGAGACTGAGCCAGTAGAGGACACGCGGAGAAAATGTAGCGAGAGAACGGGGAGGAGGGAGAGAGGAACCTTAGTGAAGGAATTGAGTGACCAAACTCTTCCCGGACTGGAGGAAGGCAGGACTAAAGGGAATCGGCTACTTTAAGGAAAGCCCCGCCCCCCAGACGTGACGCAACAGAAGGCCTTTCCACGATTGGCTGAGATCGGAGGGTTGCTAGGCGCTGAGGGGATCCGGCGGGCCCGGGCCGGCCGCCCGGAGCTCGAAGCTGCGGGAGTGAAGCCCAGCTTCGCCGCGCTGCTGGAAGATGGCGAGCGGCTGGGGTGCGCGGCCGCCCGGTCGGCCAGGGTTCCTCCCGCCGCTGCTGTGCTTGCTGCTGCTGCTGTGGAGCCCGGGCCGGACAGCGCACATCAAAAAGGCGGAGGCGACAACTACGACGACGAGCGCCGGCGCCGAGGCGGACGAGGGCCAGTTCGACCGCTACTACCACGAAGAGGAGCTGGGCTCGGCTCTGCGGGAGGCGGCGGCCGCGGGCCCCCCCGGCCTGGCTCGCCTCTTCAGCATAGGCAGTTCGGTGGAGGGCCGGCCGCTGTGGGTGCTGCGCCTCACGGCCGGCCTGGGGCCGCCACCCCCTGACGGAGACGCGGGGCTCGACGCGGCGGGGCCGCTGCTGCCCGGCCGGCCGCAGGTGAAGCTTGTGGGCAACATGCACGGCGACGAGACTGTGTCGCGTCAGGTGCTGGTCTACCTGGCCCGCGAGCTGGCGGCTGGCTACCGCCGCGGAGACCCGCGCTTCGTTCGCTTGCTGAACACCACCGACGTGTACGTGCTGCCCAGCCTCAACCCGGATGGGTTCGAGCGCGCCCGCGAGGGCGCCTGCGGCTTCGGCGATAGTGGACCTCCCGGGTCCAGCGGCCGCGACAACAGCCGCGGCCGCGACCTCAACCGCAGCTTCCCGGACCAGTTCGGCACAGGCGAGCCCCCGGCCCTGGACGACGTGCCCGAGGTGCGCGCCCTTATCGACTGGATCCGCAGGAACAAGTGAGTGCCTTCCTTCCTCCCCCCACAATCCACCGGAGCCACCGGCGCAAAGGCGGCCCCCGCGCTCAGTGGGCGCTCCAACTGTGCTTGCAGGCCTTAGGGACCCGGGCCTTAGGGAGGGGACAGAGCCCAGGCCGCTTAGCCTCTTGTTCCGCTAATTGTCCGAGCAGCTCTGCCCAGAGGCTGTCATTTGTTCAAGGGATGCGAAGAGAGCAGTTTGGCTGGAGGGAAGATTTCTTTCTGGCATTCTGGTTCCTGTTTTCACAGGACCATAAGAGCTGAGTGATGGAAGAGACCTTAAGGATAATCTAGGTCAGCTCACTCATTTTATAGATAAGCTGTCAATATTGTGATTATCTTATTACTCTGGACGAAGCCCTTTCAGGGGCACAGCCTACTGAGATAGACACCATTAATATTGCTGTTTCCCATGTGGGGAAATTGAGGGTCAGATTGGTTAAATAACTTACATAGTACGGAGTGTAGCTGGGACTTAGACGCAGGCAGATTGTTAGTGCTCGCAGCAGCCATACAGGGAGACCGTACCCCCGAATTGATAAAGGACACTCAGATCTTCCTCTTGGTTATTTGACAGAAACTGGTTTTCTTCCAGTCTTTACTTCCTCTGACCCAGCTAAGGACCATGTGGATATGGCTGGAGAACTTGCACAGATCTGGAACCTTCATCTGTGAGCGGCTTCATTTGAAACTCTCTAAAGGGTTTCTGATGTCATTTGTGCACTTTATTGTCACCCTTAATACACACCTTAAGTGCTATTAAACACTATATGGGTTTTGAAAGTCAAAAGCATTAGGACCTCAAGAAATTGGTGTATAACCAAGGAATATTCTAAATACATATGGTGTGTGTTTATGTACCCAGTAAAACTTTATAGGAATTGTTCGTACAGCAGAATGTGTGTCGGCAGCAATAATGTGGATCATCTCTGTGGAACAGGTAGAACTTTCACTTAGTCTTGAGAGATGGATAGAATTTTTAGCAAAACAGAGGCAAGGAATAAAGGAAGAGGGAACTTACTGTGGATGGAATAGTGCCTGAAGTGAGTATGCACCTCTTCCCTTTTTCAAGGTTCTGTTTGCCAGTGTACCCCCCTCCTTTTTTATTATTTATTTATTTATTTATTTATTTATTTATTTATTTTTGCCTTCATAAGCTAGTTAATCTTTCTGTCTTGATTTGAAGAAGATTTTGGAATAACAGGTGAGATAAAAGTAATAATGAGCAAAGAAGTTTCTCTGGGATTTGGAGTCATCTACAAAATTTCAGTGTGTATAACACCTAGAAAATTTGTGGGCATTGTGACAATTCTAGATTCTTTTTATCTTCTGCCTTTCACTTTACTCCTTTTGAGATCCCTTGTAGGTACTTAATTTCACATATGCTTTCAGAAAAAACATTTTTTTAAAGATAACCATGTCATGACTTCTGAACATTTGCATAAGAAATGTGACTTTAATGTACCTCTTATTGTCAGAAGCTGTGATGGCCAGGGCTTTTCTGAGATGATATATCAGATACACTGTTTGCTGTGCTTCAAAGACATGTTTAAAATACCCTGTCACAACACTTGCAGTGATGTAAATTCTATGACTAGATTCTTCTCTTCACTGTTAGTTCTGCTGTAACCAAAAATGAAAATGAGCTTTGTCTTGGTGCATTCACCTTGAGGCTATACTGAAAGCTTTAAACTTTAAAATTTGGAATCCAAAATTCATACTCTGGTTAACTGTTCCATAATGCCAGTATTTAATGATTGTAAGTTATGGTCTGGGTCAGTTAGCTCAATGATACGAACTTGTGAAGATGTTAAAAGTTCATCTGTCTCAGTTGGTGTTGCATAGAAAGTCATTTTGCTTTGTGGCTATGGACTACGCTAATCATACACTTTTCAAACATATAACTAATTAGAAGAGAAAGTAGGTGACTACACAGGGTTTGGCACAAGTAATGCCTGCTTGAGTGTGGTTGGTAGGGTAATAATATGGATGTAATAATTTATAATTTCAATTAGAACGTTTTATCTAAAGTGTCATATGGTGTGCTTGAGTTTGATGTTACAGAATTACATGCTTATGATTTTGTAATAAAAAAGGGGCCTTGTTTGTGCTGGACCCTGTACATAGGAAGAAAAAGTACATCCATCCACCCCCAGTCTTTAAAAATTAACTCAAGCCCTGGCCAGGTGGCTCAGATAGTTGGAGTGTCATCCCATACACCAAAAAGTTGTGGGGTCAATTCCCAGTCAGGGCACACACCTAGGTTGCGGGTTTTGTCCCCCAGTGGGGCATGGGCAGAATGGGGAGGCAACCAATGTTTCTTTCTCACATGGATGCTTTTTTCTCTTTCTCCCTTCCTCTCTCTAAAATCAACAAAATACATCCTCAGGTGGGGATTAAAAAAATTAACTCAAATAATGATTAATAGCAAAGGCTGCACGTATGTGAATAAAATTAACATATGCACACACAATTTGAGATTGATCCTTAATTGTAGAGTCAGCTTTATGGTCAGGAAATTTGAAACCCAGAACATTTGTATGGGGACATTACCTTTTGCAGTGTATTTTGTGAAATAAATCATTTGAATAATTTCTTGGTATCCTATTCACTTAGCTATAGTAGAAATAGATATTTGGTATTGTTTTAAATATGTAAAATTTTAAGACTTAATTCTTCCTGCTTAGAAAAGTGAAGTTTATTTTCTTTGTCTCACTTTAAACTTCATCCAATGAATGTTTTTGTACTCCTGATAATTGAAACATATACGCAGGAAAATATTCAAGATTTTAACTCCATTGTTAAAGACTTTACAATTTACTTGACTCTCATATTCTTGTCACACTATATTTCTTTAATTAAAGATATATGCTTAGATTTTAATAGATTAGTCTATAAATTATTTTTGGTATCTTTGTGAAAAGCATTATATTGTTGAAGTTGGGTACAGATTACTTTTGGAGGCTTGTGTGTATATCTACTGTTTCCTGAATCTTTAGAATTTAGTTTATTATACATCAAGTTGTCTTAATTTTTAAAAGTTATTTATAGGATTATCTGTAGAGCGTAATATAGTTAACTTAGAGATTTATATTTTAGTATCTGCAGACTTTTGTAATAATATTTATAATATACTTAGCAGCTACTTTAAATCTTATGCAAAGAATGAAAGTTGAGCCCTGGCTGGTGTAGCTCAGTGGACTGAGCGCAGGTTATGAACCAAATGGTCGCTGGTTCAATTCCCAGTGAGGGCACATGCCTGGGGTTGGGGGCCAGGTCCCCAGTGGGGGGTGTTGGAGAGGCAACCACATATTGATGCTTCTCACCCTCTCTTTCTCCTTCCCTTCCTCTCTCTAAAAATAATAAATACTGCTTTTTAAAAAGAATGAAAGGTGATGCTAATGTCAAGTATGGGAAACCCTTAAGAGAATTGATTTGAATGGAAACCATAAAATACCTTTTAAATAAAATTGGATTGATATGCAAAGTTGGCTTGACAGAGTGGTATTGTTATTTTTATTTTTGCTTTATTATTTTTAAAGATTTTATTTATTTTTTAACAGAGGGCAAGGGAAGGAGAGAGGGAGAGAAACATCAATGTGTGGTTGCCTCTAATGTGCCCCCTACTGGGGACCTGGCCTGGAACCCAGGCCTGTGCCCTGACTGGGAATGAAACCAGCGACCCTGTAGTTCACAGGCCAGCACTCAATCCACTGAGCCACACCAGCCAGGGGGCCTTAGTACTTTTAAGACTGTGTAAGTAGAATAAGGAAAATCTAATAATTGAATTTTATCACTTTAGTATATTGCGAGTGTTTCATTGTTCTCAAAGTACCATATTTGGTTAGGCCATTTTAATAATATTTCTAAGAAGTGTTGCAAAAACTGTGGAACAAAGTAAAAAACAGCATTTAGTAGAGAATCTTGGAATTTCAAGTTTTAATTGAAAATACATAATTAAAGTAACATGTTTTAGTTATGTAAAATATTTAGTTATTTTATTTCATTACAATATGAATGCCTTGAGGGCATTTTTGTGTCTTGTCTCTTCACCAAGGTACTCTAGTATGTAGACCGTTTGGTACACAGGTCTAGTATGTAGACCGTTTGGTACACATAACTCAAGAAAAATTGTTACTGAATGGATTCCTGAACTGGGCCCCTTCTTGTAACTTTCCCAAACTCAGTGGGGGAAAAGTATTTAAATTATTTTAGGCATGCAAACCAGAAGGTAAATTGTTAATACCTTAAGCTATGGGGGAGGGATGAGTAAGGTGCAGTTAGAATATGTAATTAGTTTTTGTTTCTGCCAACCCAAGGGCTGGCATCTGACCTGGGGAGTAGAATAATAGTCTGTGATTCCCGCTGCAAGATGCTAGATCTCTCCAAAGAATGAACATTTGTTGAGCAGGTGCTGTAAAGCAGTCATTTTGCTGGAGACGTTTCACATATGTTATTTCTTTTAATTCTCATAACAACCATGGGAAGTAGGTAGCATCAATCCCCATTTTACAGATGAGAGGGAAACTAGGGTTCAATTAATGTAAAGGTAGTAACTTCTCCTTATCATATTTTCAGTGAGCCAGGTCTGGGAGACTGAATGTTCTTAACCCACATTTGGTTGGCTCTGTAGCCTGTGCTATTGCCACTGCACCAAATGGCCTTCTCCTGTGGTGTCTGGCAGAGTGCTAATTACAGTTATATTAGTTTTTAATTAGTGTCTTTTCATAGTCTATTTTAGTATTTAATCACTGTTTTTAATGGCTAAATTCTATCTACTGATGAGCAGATTCTCTGTAACTTTCATTGTTTGATCTCCTCAAACAGTTTAAGGAACTGTTTGAACGTTCTTTAAACCTATGGAATGCTGAACATTCCATAGGTTCAATCTTCTTTTAAGCCTGTAGAAATAAATGTTATATATCAACCTCCTTTAGAATTTCTGTAGGTCAGTTCATTTCAACCACAAAGAGGCAGAAGCAAGAAAATCCAATTTCAAGTACAAAGAGAAAAGTGTTTAATCTTTACTCATAGCGCTGGCTTGAACTGTTACACGAGGAAGAGATGTATAAGTAGGATTTAAGCCTGTTTTTGCCTTTACCTTTCACCACAAAAGAAGTATTTCTTGTGTCTGTAAATTTGACCAGATTGTAAATGGGTTCACTTAAAAGTAGAAACATAAAAAAGTAAAAGTGTTTCTTCCATAGGAGCAGTCTTGTCTCCCTGTCAGTTTATTTTCTAATGGCCCAATCAGGAACCTTGGGCCTAGAAAGAGAGCTGCTTTTACAGTGATGCAGTGGAGGACTAGTCTTTTATGTGCTGTATTGTTTTTCTCTGAAAGCAGCTCAGTGTATCAGGTTCTACACCCTCTCCCCCGCCCCCACCAGTCTTCTCAACTGTGGCTTTTCTCTCGAAAATGTGAGTTTAGTATATTGTGAACCCAGAGCAAGACAAAACACATCCTGTTTTAGACTCTCCACCTTAAAAGTTCTCTTTGGACAGTGATATAAAAAGCATGAAAGTTATTTACCTACCTAATATATTCAGCAAATATTTATTTATACAAGCCACACTTTCTATGAAATTACCACATTATGAACTACAAGTTTTAGGTTGAACTATATGATATTGTCATTTTCATAGATCAAAAAATGATTAGCTGTTGGCAAACTCATTATTTGACCTAATACATGAATCTAGAATTCACTGAATAAGACTTCTCCTGAAAACATTAATTTATACTGTGTTATCTGGTACTTTTTTAATAATGGGAAAATTCTTTAAAGTTATTTGAGGTTAATTCAAGTTGTTTAAAACTGTTTGAAATTTGTTAAATCAACAGTGCTTGCTTTCCACTTTGTTTTTTGTCATCAGCCTATTTATAACAGCTGTTAGCATTGTCTCCTAGGTGTCAAGAGAGATACTGGGTTTATTTATGAAAGAAGTAAAATTTTTAAATACGTGGTGTTTTCTGTGCCTTTTTAAAGTAATATGTGATTTGGTTGTATTTTCAAAGGTTTGTGCTCTCTGGAAATCTGCATGGTGGCTCAGTGGTAGCAAGCTATCCTTTTGATGATTCTCCAGAACATAAGGCCACTGGAATCTACAGCAGAACTTCAGATGACGAAGTATTTAAATACCTGGCAAAAGCCTATGCTTCAAATCACCCCATTATGAAAACTGGGGCGCCTCACTGTCCCGGAGATGAAGACGAGACTTTCAAAGATGGGATCACAAATGGTGCACATTGGTATGATGTAGAAGGTAGGTAAAGCACTGAATTTGCGATATTTTCCCCATTGTACATTTAGCTTCCTTACGTGTACTCTTCAGTGGAAAAGAGGGAACTTTGAAGAATTCTCATTTTTAAAATCTTTTTTTATTTTGAAATTTTCAAACCCACAGTAAAATTGAAAGAAAACTACGTGAACACCTATATACTCTTCATTTAAATTCACCAACTATTACCCCAGAGAGTTCAGTGTGCTCTCCCCCCACCCCACCCTTCATTCTCTTTTGTCAAGCCATCCAAAAGCAGATGGCAGATTTCATGGCACTGCACCTTTAAGTACCTCAGCATGTATTTCCTAACTACAGGGACATTCTCTTGTGTAACCATATACCATTGCTACAACTGAGAAATCAACAGTAATTCAGTATGTCATCCCACATAGTGTCTGTAACTCAAATTTCATCTGTTATCCTAAAAATGTTCTTGTTAGCTCCTTTTCCTGCATATCAGATCCAGTCCAGGCTCAAAAACTGCATTTGGCTCTTTTGGGGTTTTTTGGTTTTTGTTTGTTTGGTTTTTTGGTTTCCCCAATCTAGAACAGTCATCACCAGCTCTCTCTTGTATTAATGATAGTGAATGCTTAAAGAGTCCAGGCCAGTTGTCCTCCAGACATCCTGTACTCTAGGTGTCACCTTCTTCATGGTAAGATGCAGGTCAGACTTTCCCATGAGGCCAGTATATAGATCACATCGCGTCAGGAGGCACATCAAGCCAGGATGCCGGCGGCCACACTGGACAACTTGGTTAACGGTGATGGCCACCAGTTTTCTTTATCTTATGTAAAGGCACATTTTCCTTTTGTATTCTAACCTGTGGTGTGGTCATGGAATGCTATATTTTTTTAAAACTGTGGTAGCAGCTGTGTGTGTTTCTTTAGAAGCGTATATAGATATGTCAATTAAAAAATCTGCTATTTTGATCATTTTTAAATGTAGAATTAAGTAGCATTAATTTATCCATATTGTTGTGCAACTGTGTCACTACTGTTTATAAAACTTCTTCATTACCTCAAGTAGAAACTCTGTAACCATTAAGCATTAAGTCCCTATTCCTTTTTTCTTCCCTGCTGCTGGTGTTTTTTTGTTGTTGTTGTTCAGTTTACAGTTGACATAAAATATTGTATTAGTTTCAGGTGTACAATATATTATAGACATTTATATACTGGTAACTTCTAATCTTTCTATTTCTATGAATTTGCCTATTCTAGGTATTTTGTATAACTGGAATCATATAATATTTGCCCTGCATCTGGCTTGTTTCACTTAGTATAATGTTTTCAAGATTCATTCATTTTCTAGCATGTAGCAGAACTTCATTCCTTTAAAAAAATTTTTTTTTAAATTCTCACCCAAGGACATGCTTATTGGTTTTAGAGAGAGGGAATGAAACATGGATATGAGAGAGAAACATATCAGTTGCCTCTCGTACATGTCCCAACTGGGGCAAAGCAGGCATGTACCCTCACAGGGGATCAAACCCATGACCTTTACATTTACAGGACAGTGCTCCAACCGACTGAGCCACACCGGCCAGGAGACACCTTCATTCCTTTTTACGATTGAGAAATACTCTGTTGTGTGTGTGTGTGTACTACATTTCCTTTATCCAGCTGTTGATAAGCACGGGGTTGTTTCCACCTTTTGGCTACTGTGAATAATGCTGCTATGAATGTTGGTGAACAAGTATCTCGTTGAATCCTTATTTTTAAATCTTTTGGGTATATGCATATACTCAGGAGTTGAATTGTTGGGTCATATGGTAATTCTATGTTTAGCTTTTAAGAAACAGCCAAATTGTTGACCACTTTGGCTGTACCATTTTATATTCCCATTAACTATACACGAGGCTTCCAATTTCTCATGGAATGCGATATTTAAAAAAATTGTTAAGTCAACTTGAATTGTTTACCTTTTCTTTTAAATGTTATAAAAGCAGCTATTATTGATTTTAAACTTTTGGTAAACTTTTGGAATAATAACTTTTTTGTTTTTATATACAGGCTTAGACTGTTTAATTAAGAGTACCAGAAGGAAGGAGTCAACCCATGGAAATGTCATCAGTATAAACCTTTCCTCTTCTTAGAATCTGCCCATGATGAAATATAGGCCTTCCTTTTGTTTTTTATTGTCAGTCACATTATAAAATATCTTTTGATATTTCTGTTAACATGCCTGCTCTTAAACTTTTGAATTACTCTTTGACTTTATATGTCAAGACGTGTACCCACATCGGGCCCTACATGTGAGGACTCCATACTTCGTGGAGTTCTCTGATTCCCTTACAGCACAGGTGGCAGACACAAGGCCCGCAGGCCGAATCCGGCCCTCCACCTTGTTTTATCTGACCCAGCTCCTTGCTTCTACCCAGCGGCAGCACCGAGCTCTCGCTTAACTGTTAAGGAGTAGTTACATTTAGGCAGTCCTGAAATTACATTAGGTCCTTGAAGGCGACTGTGCGGCTGATGTGGCCCCTGGTGAAAATGAGTTTGACACCCCTGCCTTATAGTTTCTACCAATGTTTCTGTATAGAGGGTGGTGCAAAAGTAAGTTTACAATTGTTTGTGTGGAAAATAATACAATAATTAGTAAATAATAATACGAGAATAAACTCGGTTTCATGTACTCACAACTGTAAACCTACTTTTGCCCCACCCTGTATATAACAAATACCTATCCACATTCAAAGCAGTTTGAAATGTTTAGAAAAAAATCTTCTGCCCATAACAATTAGAGGTGATCTGAAAACCATTTAAATTTTTTGTAGATGAGGGACATACTTTAATATTTAATCCCATTTCAGTTTTCAGCAAATATATTTAATAAAACCTGGCTTCATGTACTAGTAGTTTTGTGATATAGTTAAGTTGCTCTATTATTTGAGATATTATTTAAAATAATGGGCGAAAAATAATTTAGTTTCACTTTTTGGAGAAAGTTATAAGAGGTTAAGAAGTAATTTCTAATTAACGATTGATTATGGGAGATAATTCTATGTTATACTATTTAAAAAATAAGTGTTCTGCCTTCACAGTAAGCTTATTTGGTTAAACCAGCTAACAGATTTTTCTGATTCTTCAAACATCTGACAATGCTTAATTTTGTTGCTGCTATCGTAATTGTTTTTAGGAGCACCAACTTCTCTCTCGTTTTAGCTAAATGGCCAGATGTATTTTGTGTTATTTTATTTCTACAATAGCTAGCTTTTATCTCTTTCTGTCTCAGCAGTATTGAACAGTTTCAGTATTTTCAAAAGGCAAATTCATTGTTTACCTTATGTGGGACTGCATGAGTAGGATGTAAGATGTTATGAAACCTTGTGACTAGGCACATATTCAGACACTGATGTCTTAGAGTAATTTTACTGGTGCTTTATGTGATGTATTTAGAGATTCTAGCTCAAAGAAGTATGACTTTCAGAGCTGAAAGTGAATATATTAACCTAGTCCAACCCTTTTGAATTATAGGAAACCGAAGCCTGAGAGAAGAAATATTTTGTAAATAACTTATGTAATATTCACTTAGCAAATATTTGCTGAGTACCTGCCACATCCCATACTCTGTGTTAGGTGATGGGGATACAGTGGGAGCAAAACAGAAACACTTGCAGCTCTCAAGGATCAGAGCGACAGAGTGTAGATGTGAAGTCATCTGGCCGTACCATGTTCACTTTCATTGCCAGGGCTGACTCAGCATATCTAGCTGCTCGTGTGGGTCAGCCTTGCTTCTCTCAACATGCCTCTCAAACCTGCAGGCTCCACCTAAGGTGTGATTATCCTAGTAAGGCCTGTGAGTAGTTGTGCTCCTCTGCTGACGGTATTATTGTGGGAGACTAAGCCGCACTTATTCATGGAGATGGCCTTCTATTTTTTTTTTAAACCACAATGTGCTGATTTCCATGCCTTTTGTCTACCACTCTTCATTATTTTTTTTCCTTCACTGAAGATGTTTTAAAAATCATCTGATGGTTGAGTACGTTTATTCCAAAGCATATTTAACGAAACTGAATTTTAGTTTAAGTCAACTTTTAAGAATAGTCCTCTTTCAACTTATAAAATTTTTGAAAGGGCAAGTGATCCCACTTTATTTCCCTGCAGATAGAAGGACTCTGGAAGGCAGTGTAGTGTAGTGGCAAAGACCACTTTGGAGTCCTGCCTCTTTGGGTTTGAATCCCAGTTCTGCCACTGACTAGCGCTGTGTGTGTGTGTGTGTGTGTGTGTGTGTGTGTGTGTGTG